>PITA01004979.1:0-116388 GCA_004023965.1 Spilogale gracilis | reverse complement strand
ATTTTATGAGGTTGAGAAATGTTCCCTCTATCCCTATACTTTGGAGCGTTTTGATCAGGAACGGGTGTTGTATTTTGTCAAATGCCTTTTCTGCATCAATTGAGAGTACCATGTGGTTTTTCTCTCTTCTCTTATTGATTTGTTCTATCACGTTGATTGTTTTGCGAGTGTTAAACCACCCCTGCATCTCTGGGATAAAACCCACCTGGTCATGGTGGATAATCTTTTTAATGTATTCATGTTAACCATTTTTCATACATGAGTGGTTGAGATAGATTATGCACTATTTCAAAAATTCTTTTATGTTTTTGTTTTATATTCTGAAAGTCAACTTTAAAAAATCCCATTATTCTGATGATGTCCTACCACTATATTTTTTCTGATATAGAAGCTGTGTTTTCAAAATGCAACCCCTTATTATTACCTTACTAAGGCAATCCATGTTTGGATTCCAAGAGTTTGGAACCGGGTTATTAGCATTAATTTATCTCCTTTTTGTAGCCATTTCAAATTTGCAAAGTGATACGGATCATTTTATATATGAGAACTGTACAAGTCCTGCAAATGTTTCCATTTTACATGTGAAGGAAAGACAACGAAATTAAGAAATTTCACCAAGATCACATGGCTAATGATAAAGTGAGCTTTCCTATCTAGATTTCTAGAGTAGTGATTAAACAAAAAGCTTACACTTTATATTCTGTAGGTCAGGGAAGTCGAGGTGGTGAGGAAGCTCAAGTAAACATAGCATGTATACATTCTGTCTCTCACCCAATATTATAAAAATGTCAGATAAGGGTGTAACCAATCCTTGTAATTGTTGAACAGTCATCAATATGACACATAATTAATTCAACTCATTGGAATTTCTCAATGATCAACAGTATGTACACACACATACACACACACACACGTGTTGTCTTAAAAACTGATTCAAATGTTAAAAGGATTTAGTAATTGAATACATCATATGGATGCTTTTATCTGATACTTTTATCAGATGGAGCTCAGACACTGCAACTATCATTGATTTTACTTTAGCTGGAGAATTTATTTATTCATTCATCAGTAAACATGCATTCTCTGTACTGACCTCTCGGTAGAAACTAAGGATGCCCTTCTGTTGCTTTTTGTAGTTTTTGTTATTCTACTACCAAATTAGGGGAAAAAAGAATGTTTTGAGTAACTCTACTAAAATATAGGCAGTGTGTTACCACATCAGAGCATACTGATTTATCCAGCAGGGAGTCTTTGAAGTCCACTCACTTCCCTCAGGCTATCTTTCATACTCCGAAGAAGGCAGAACACAAGATGCCAAACATGCAAACCCTTCACTTAGCTGCAGGGATTTTACTGAACATAGAAATCCCAAGCAGCTCAGGAAAGTGTGCTGGGTGGAGTCACCCTGTGTTCTAGAATTGTGAAAATTCTGCTTGGCTAATTTTGAAGGTTTTTTTTTTCTTGGTGTGTGTGTGTGTGTGTGTGTGTGTGTGTGTGTGTGTGTGTGTGTGTGTTTGTGTGTTACTACAGATTCTTGAAGCCCTGGCTAGAAGTGATGATCATTTTGTACAAAATTGCACCAGCCTTAACTCTTTAAATGAAGTGATTCCTATTGACCTTCAGAGTAAATTCAGTGCGATCTGCAGTGAAAAAATTGAGCACATATGTCAGAGAATATCCAGTTATAAAAAGGTAAAAGTTTTATGTATATATTTTGCATGTAATTATTATTTTAGTTATTTAAGTGTCCAATTTAATTCAATTCTTGATATTTTCATTACTTATATACCAGTTTATCGAAATAACATTTATATAACAATTTAGAGTTTTAAAAATGCCTTTTTCATCCATTAACCTTATTTGATCTTTATAAATATGAAAGCTGTCATTCCACATTTTCCAAATATAATAATTGAGGCCTAAATAATTAAATTACTTACTAGCAAAAGATAGAGTTGGGTTGTAAATCCAGGCCACCTAATTATGAGTCAATAATTCTTTTCCTTTTCTCTCAAAAGAAGGAATCAAGCTCTCAATCAGAATGTACATGGAACACAGTCTCCTTGAAATGTCATTTATTTGACATATTTATTGAGCACATTTTATATGCTAGACACTATTCCTTGTGCTAGGAATATGGCAACAAAGGAGGGAAAAATGTTTCTCTCGGAGTACTTACATTTGAGTGGGAAAGCCACAAAGAAGTGAATAAATCTGGGTGCTTGGGTGGCTCAGAAGGTTAAGCCTCTGCCTTTGGCTCAAGTCATGATCTCAGGGTCCTGGGATCGAGGCCCACATCGAACTATCCTCTTGGCAGGGAGCCTGCTTCCCCCTCTTTATCTGCCTGCTTTTCTGCCTATTTGTGATCTCTCTCTGTCAAATAAATAAATAAAATCTTAAAAAAAAAAAAAGAAGTAAGCAAATCTTTACGGAGGCCCCAAACAAACAAACAAAAAAGCAAGGTGGTGGGGAAGGGGAACTGGGGAAGGTTGTGTGGGTAGTCATAAGGTTGGAGGCTTAGGCAGGGACCAGCGTGAAGAGCTGTGGAAGATTTTTACGTTTTGGAACTTTGGAAGGAGTTTGTATTTTGTTCTTGCATCAATGAGAAGCAATTAGAAGCTTTTAAACAGGGATGACTTCACCTGATTCAGGTGATGATAGCTTGGCCTATGGTGAAGGTGGGGGAGATAGAAAAAATTAGGTGGATTTGAACACATAATTTAGAGGTAGAATTAGTAGAAACTGATCTCCAAAAATATATCCTCTAGTAAGTTTTATTTTTTTTTCTATTTATTTCAATAGGAGACTAGCTAATTAAATTATTTCCCTCAAAATGAGGTTGGTTGTTTAAAACTTCGTACAACCATACTAGGAAATATTATGTCAGTTTTTATGAATGTGAATGAAGTATGTATGTTTTAAGCCCCTGGTATATTAAGTAAAAGATAAGCCCATATGTGTCCAAGTATGGCTGTAGGAGAATAGGGAAATGCAAGAATGAATACTTCAACATCGGTTGCCTCAAGTATAAAGTGGACAAGAGGAAGAAGGATCACCGTATTTTTCTTTAAGACTTCCTAAAATGTTTAGCTTGTGAAGTTGATTTTTTTATAAGTCCATTCACATGAAGAAAAATGATACTCAAGATCACCGCTAAACTGTCACGTCTGGTAATCCACTCTTCGCTATCGGCTGAGGTCAGGTCATCTGTTCGGGTTTGGGAAAGTTGCCATGCATATGCCTTGTTGAACGTGAAGGACAGAAGATTCTCTTTTTACTTCTCCCTTCAATATAAGAGAGGACAGTGCTTTGAAGTAAAATTTAAAAGGTCTGAAAAAATGCAAATTAGTATTCTGCTTTGGGCACATTTTAAAAAGAGAATCATTCTACTTCAGAAATGGATTTCTATGAAGTATGATAGGGGTTTGGGCAGATTCTAGTTGTCAAACTTGTCAGTGTGTGTGGCTCATTTCTCTTTCTTTTTCCATTCATACAAACAAAAGGAGTAGAAATTGCTTAAAGAAATAGACATAAACAAAACTAAAGTGTATAAGTAAAAACTAAACATTAGGATGAGGGTATATTATGTAGGGTATTGATTCAGCTACTATAAGAAGGACCAAGATAACACGGCTTAAAAAATGAAACCTTATTCTTCACTCACATGAAAGTTGAGCCGACAGGAGTCCATTGGGGTAGGGCTCAATGATATTCTAGGGACCCGTCTCTATTTTTGCTTTCTCCCCTCAGACATTGCCCTTTCCACAAGGTCAAAGTTGGCTCATCAGCATCATGTCTAAATTATAGTCCCTCAGAAGAGAAGAGGAAGTGGAAACTAAAGAATTTCCTGTTGAGGGCATGACCTGGAAGTTGTGTGCTGCCCTCCTGTTCACACCCGATTAGGTATTTAGTGGAAGCAGGCTGAGAAATGTTGTCTCGAACTGGGCATCCATGTGTCCAACTAAAACTCTTAAAATTTTATTAACAAAAGGAAGAAAAGAGAGACTGGATATTAGTGGGGAATTAGCAGGTACATTTATAGGTAAAGTTATATTACAGTAATGTATAGACCCAATATAGGGAAAAGGGTGATAAGTTCTGCAAGTCCTAAGATTCTGCTTAGTTGCTAAAGTGGGATATTATATTTGACCTCCCGTTTCCTGATAACCAAAATAAAAAAAGAAACACAGTCTATTACATATTTATCAGCATCCCTGTGCTTTATACATGTTTCTTAAGAGAAGCAAAGCTTTTCTTAACTGAGTTCCAAAAGAGATGTTTCACACTGAATTTCAAAGAGATGGCACCAGGAAATGTCAGGGCAGTGCCTGTAAACATGTCTCTGAAAAAGAAATAGCAATTTGTTTTATGTGCAAACATTTTTAATACACTCTTTAATGAAAGCCAGTAGCATGGGTCAAAAACTCAACTTCTCAGAAGAAAATTTGCTGCAAGATGGGGCAGGAAGAATAGGGAAATATTTACTAAATGTGTACCTATTATGTTGTCCATAGTTACTTGAGAATGGCTTCCCTCCCACACTTACCATCTGTGTCGTAAGAAAGGTAAAAAAATATATGAAGTAAGTAACACTAATACTACTTAACCTACTAGGAGGTACCACCATGACAAGTTGAATGTGGTGCTCCCTGGAGTTATGTTTATAGCAGTCTCCTACAGGATCAGCCACTGCTTGGATATTTTACAGTTTCCATATGTTGTATAACTTTATCAACACAGTGACATGAAACATCATCTGTTTTATTGATGAAGTGACTGAGGCTCAGAATGATCAAGTAACTTACCCAAAGGCACACAGCTGGGTACAGCTGTGGAATTTGAACCTTGTTCCTTTTTATTGTAAATCTGTTTTTTCTTTGCTTACCTGCATTTGACACTGTGCTACACAGCGCATATGTGTTGTTCCAATTGCACAGCTAAATCCCGCTACACAGCTAAAGAGTATGGGTCTGACTATGAGGGCAATAGCGTTTCGGTAAAGGAGAAATCACTGTGGATGATGGAATAGTCAGCAGTTGTTGGCTGCTGCAAGTTGGAAAGATTTGTCAGTGAGAAGAGAAGTAGAGATGGCACTCGAGTAAAGAGAGATCTCATAAGTGAAGACAGAGAGCTCTCATAAGTGAAGGCAAAGATATAGAAACAAGACTGATTTTATTGATGACGAATTGGCATATTGCCTAGACTAGAAGGAAGGGTTCAAATTGGATACCATTAAAAAAACTGACAAAATCTGATTTCTTGAGTGATATTTTAGAGCTGCATAACAATCAGATTTGTTTGTAGAAGAGTGCAAGTTGATGGTAACTTGGTCTCATGTAGAAGCATTGGGGATAGAGAGAAAAGAATCAATTCAAGCGGTGCGTGGGAGGTAGGATGTATCCAGTTCTGTGATGGATGGGTTACGGTGTATGAAAAGGGTGTTATAGCTTGGCTTCTAACCAAAATCTGGTTTATGATAAACTAGAGAGTGTATGTTGGTGATAGGATTAGATGCAGAAGGGACAGAGGTTTTGCCCAAATATTGGGAATTTTCAAAAACATCATCCTGGCGAGTAAAAAGTATCTTCCATTTTCTTGGAAGTAATGAAGAGCCTAGAAAGCTTATAAAGCAGAGATGAACAGGCTAATGGACAGTGATTTTAGATGATAAAAAATAGTACCACAAATGTGGAAAGCTCTTGTATGTACATTATTGTTTGAGTCTCGGAACAGCCATATGTACCAATACTCTTACCATCTGCTTCTTTCGCAGGGAGATTAAGAATTTGCTTACGGTCACTTAGCTGGCAAGTAGCAGACTAGGTATCCGTCCTATGGGATGCTGTCTCACTTATTTTTATTTTTAATTTTAGAAACAAAGAGAATCTGTAGTCATCTAGGACTTAAGCACTTTGAAAGGTATCCTTTTCATCATGCCTTATCGACTATACACATATTTAGAATAATTGACTGACTGTCTTTCTCACTAGATAGAGAAACAAGGCTAGGAGGAAAATATTTCAGGGATATTTTTATTCGAACAAAATCCAAGTAGCTAAGACAATAATAGCCTTACTAGGTTATATAAGGTTAGCTGCATTTGTGTATCAAATGCATGTCCACAGAAACTATAGCATTTGTGAATATATATTTTTAATTTCCACAAACTTACTTTTAAACTATTATTAGTAACATGTTTTTTTCTTCCAGATGAAGGCTTCAAACACCCCTCTTTTTGTAAAATAAAATGTATCCATAGAAACTAAAATCTCAAAGAGGCTGGCTTTCCTTTATTTTGACTCTAAAAGTTTTAGGTTTTAAAAATAGAAACAAGTTGATTTCTGCTGTTTCTATAGCCAGGCTGCTGTAGTCATAATTGATTTTCTGGCCAGCTGTAGAGGCCACAGATTTTTTTAGCACATGTATGAGAGAAGTTCAGACCTTCTACTGGAAACTTGAATGAATCCTAAGCAGGCTTTTCATCTCCTCTGGGCAGGATGTGTGGGTGATCCAGACATAAAACTATGCACTGTTTGGAGAAACATTCTTACCCTGAATTGCCCTTAGATCCCTTTTAAATTCTAGTTTCATTCCCTGTTGGAGAATAGTTCCGTAATTGGGCTTATTTTGTGTGGTAGGGATACTTCCTCCATGTAAATATTTGATGAGCTTTCAAGAGATACTTCCTGTTTACCCAAAAATATTACATGTAGGAATCAGTCTTACTTGAAATATTCCAAGTACCTTTGGTTACCAAAGCCACATAATCCTCAAACTAATCTGTGGATCAGGAAAATTGGGAGTAAAATTTTTCTCCATGTCCCTGTCCCTTAATACAGAATTTTGTAACTCCATGCCAATGGGGTTTTATACTTAACTGAAATGGGAGACTATCTGCAAAATAGTAGCTTGCCTTTGTGTTAGTTTTTTTTTATTTTTAGTCAAGTGACTATGACTGGATATTAATGTGTTGTCTTGGTTAATAATTTATGAATTAACTACCAATGCAATAGAAACTTCCAATAGAAACAGCTCCATTTCTAAGAATTACTTATTCATGTCAACATACAAATAAGCTTTAATATCACCTAGATTTAAAAACCATTATTTTCCTTGAGCCTCATACTTTCCCCTACCTCTTGTTTCATTTCTGAACTCTGTCCTGAAAAGAACTCCCTATACTTGCCATCTAGACCCTTAACACAACTTAAGATGGGCTCAGGTACCCTCCACATAACTGGAATGGTTCTTTTTAAGGTCACTGACCACTAGTATTTTGCCAAAACTCATTCACTCTTGTCATCATATTCCTTTTTTAGGGGCATCTATGCAGTTGACCTTGTACCTCTCTCGAGCCTTTTTCTACCTATGCCTGGTTTTGTTTTTTCTGGGGGGCTCAGTCACAGTGAGTGTCCTATGCTTTTTCCTTCTTTTTTCTCCCACCTCTTCATGAGGCAGAGCTCAACATTTGCTCCTTCCTCTTTTCTCCTTCCACTCTCCGTCCCCTAGTGATCACATTCAATCTCCTGGCCCATCTGACCTCTCCATTTGGGTCTAATAGATATCTCAGGCTTCAAGTGTCTAAAAGGAACTCCTGATCCTGCCCTTCCACAGTTTGTAGCTGCTATTTTCTTTACCTGAGACGGAGACCCATCCTTCGCATTGCTCAGTCTAGAAACTTTGGGTACGATCTTTACTCCTGGCTCTTACATGGCATTCTCTGGGCTCCACCTTCACCACATGCAGCCTTTTCTCACTACTTGATTACTGACCGCCTAGGGTGAGCCAACAACAACGTTGTCCCTCCCACAAGTGGTCTGTCTCACTTCCACCCTTGCCCACGGGCAGTCCGTTCTGAGGGGCTGTGAATCTCAATCACAGTAAGGGCTAAATCCTTCCAAAGGCCTTTGAGCTCCTAGATGATCTGTGCCTTCCCTCCACCCATGATCTCCCCACTCCTGTCTCCTCTCCCTTCCCCCTCACTTGTCTGCTCAGTCACACGGGTCTTCTTGATGTTCATAGGAACATACCATCCTTGGGGCTTTTGCACTGGATGTTCACTCTGCTGGGAAGGCTTCTGTTCCTGTGCCCACATTCCCAACTCTCCCTCCCTTCAAAATTTTGTTTAAATGCCAGCTTCTCAGTGAGGATTGCAATTGGCAATGCATTCTTCACCTCACCTCTGAAACTCCCAGCCCTCTTTTCCTGTTCCATTTTGTTTTCAACTTCCCTTATCATCTTCTAGCATGATATAGTTGACTGAGGTTTATTGTTGGCCTCTCCCCTCATTAGATTGTAACCTCCCGGAAGGCAGAAATATGTTCCATTCACTGATATTTCCGAAGATGCCTAGAGTAGTGCCTGGTTTAGAAATCCCTTGATGTGTAATTGTTGGGTGGAGGAATAAAGGTCAAGTAAGTCTGGAATGCACAATCCGAAGTAGTTTTAAAGTATCGTGTGTCTCAGCTCACTTTCCCGTGTACATTTCTTTATCACAAAATTGCAATTTTCCTTTATGGAAAAGGGCTTTTTTAAAAAAGTTTTCCTTGTGAGCATCTCCAAAGCAGGTTAGTAAACTCTGTGTTCTCTTTGACATTTCTAAGAAAGATGCCATGTTCATGCTGGCAGGGTCGTGTACTGCTGGGTGGCCCGACCAGAGCCTGTTCTCATGCATGCCCTACAGCTGATATAAGAACTGTACCTACCTCATTTTAGGTTTGTGTTACAGAAAGTTAGCACAATTACGTAGTAGGGCATGCTGTCTAGGAGTACATTTTTTTAAACAATTTTGTTTATTTATTTGAGTGAGAGAGAGAGAGCACAAGCAGGGGAGGGGCAGAGGGAGAAGCCAACTCTGCTAAGCAGGGAGCCCAATTTGTTGCTCGATCCCAGACCCTGGGATCATGACATGAGCAGAAAGCAGATGCTTAACCAACTAAGCCACCTAAGCTAGGACTATATTTTTGATCTTCAGAGTATTCAGCACATTTCCAGGACGCATGAACCCTGGAAGGGGTTCCTCCTTCGCCTCCCTGGAAGGGGTTCCTCCTTCGCCTCTCCCTTTCCTAGGAACAGCCTAGGATGGAAGGCAGCACTGCTTTCATAAGCCTCTTTCTTCTGCAAGAGAGACCTTTAACAGAGAAGTTTCCTCTCTGACACGCTTTGAACATTTAAATGTGTTCAAATATATTTAAGCTGGTTATACACCCCTATTGGGTGTATGGGGAGAGGGAACATACTACGGTCACAGGCATTTATATTGGGGTACATGTTGGAAAGCTATAGGAAAGCGATCACGCTGGGAAGGGAATCTTCTCCCTTCTCTACCTGATCACTCTGTTCACTTCCTTCTTAGCATTTAATTACTCATTATCTGGCTATTATATTTATTTTATGATTGTTACATATGCACATAGTTGGTCATATATTTATATATAGACATTACATACACTTGTAATAATATATTTGTTAGATATAAGAATATTGTATTTTTTTTTTTACCTATTTTTTAGGTCCTCCACTGGACCATGAACTCTATGAAGGCAAGGGCAATCTGGAATAGATGCTTTTCTATATATGTTTGAATAAATCGGTAAAAAGTTATAGAGAAAGAAAGCAGGGTGCCCGGGTGGCTCAGCTGGTTAAACATGTGCCTTCACCTTAGGTCGTGATCTCAGGGTCCTGGGATTGAGTCCCACATTGGGCTCCCTGCTCAGCAGGTAGTCTGCTTCTCTCTCTCCATTGTCCCTCCCCCACCCCGGCTCATGCTTTCTCTCACACCCTCTCTCAAATAAATAAGTAAAAATTTTTAAAAATAAATAAATAAAATAAACTGAAAGAAGTCTAAAAAAAGCATACCTACCTATTATGATCAATGCTGTACCACAGTAAAATTAATTTCTGTGCCTTTGTGTGTGCCATGGGGCCTGAAACTACAATGGAAAAGTTCATCTGACTGCAAGTTTGCATGTGGTCTAAAATTCAGGGTCTTTCCCAGAAAAGTCTTTGGGTCACAGCTTCTTTAATTAGTAAGGTGAGGGCATAGACTGGGAATTCTCTAAGTTACTTCTGTTCTTTTAGTGTTTAGAATACTTTCATTATATATTATTATCAAGTTTATTAGTAATTTTGTTGACAATTTCCTGCATTTCAATCCATTCTCATTTTGATTCCTATTGTGTACTTAACTTTGCTGAGCTATGTAGCTTCAGACATGTGATTTGAAGGCACAGTTCCCTATACACATTAAATATTTCATATTCTATGGTGAGCTTACATTTATAACATGTGTTTTTTGATATCATATCTTAATTTTTTAATTTAGCCTGGAAAAGTTACACAGTAGCCAGTGTTAGTCTGAATTTTTAATCTTTCAGTGCCCAAATTTCTACTCTACTAGTAGAACAAATATATAGGATCTGCTTTTAATTTTCAAACAAGAAGAGAGCACAGAGATGATTTCATTCATATTCCTTATTTTACTAAGAATGGTAAGAAGACAGTGACCTGCCCAGTTATCAGTTATAACTAAATTAAACGTTAACTAAAACACATGTAGCTGGTGGCTCTCAGTCCTTTGCTTTTGAAAGTACAATCCAGTTCAACTCCATGAGATGGCAGTTAAGGTGCACAAGATAGCCTTAGGTATTACTGTCGTGGAATTTACCATCTGATGAGATAGAGATAAGAAAACTATTCATACTTATAGGGAGGGTTACAGTGTGCTGTAATCTTGCACATAGCCAAGGAACCTGGACCTAGATGAAGCCTCACGATAGGCCTGATGATGATTTTGTAGAAGTTGAAAATGCAAAGGAGTAAGTGTGGCGATGAGGGAAGAAGAGCATTCTAGGCATACCAAACAGTGTGTACAGAGACCTAGAACAAGTGATGGTATGTGACAGGACCTGAGTGAAGGTGACAGGAAGCCCAAGGGGCAAGGATAGAGAGCTTAAGATAATAACCTGGACGCAGATCAGACTTTGGGCGGCCATTTAGATCACGACAAATATTAAATGGATTTTGATTGTAAGGTTCTAAGTAATAGATTGGCCATTTTCGGAAGTTGTGCAGATCCCTTGAGTATCCATTTATTGCCAATGGCATAAGGGCAGAGTCCACACCAGTCTTCAGGCTGATCCTGATCCAGGTGCTAAGCAGTGATTCGCAGGAGGCATGAGAGGGAGGTACAGCTCCTTTTGCCTGTCGTCCTACCCTTCTGGGTCAGCACCACCGTGGCATTGCTGTCTAACCTGTTCACAGACTCAGGTCTGGACTGGCTTTCGGACACTGTTGGGAATAGTCAGTCCCCTCTTGACCTGGCAGCTCCTGCCACTTTGTCTCACTTGAAATGTTGGGTTCCTATCTCAGTATCCGAGGATAATCTCTGCTGAGCCCCTGGGTCAGGATCATCCTGAAGACTGGTGTGGACTCTGCCTTTATGCCATTTGACTTCTCTGTCGGACTCTCAGCTGCTCGCCACCCATGGATTTGGGTCCTAGTAATGACAGGGGTCACTTAAATTTTTATCTTTCAGCATCTAGCTTGTAATCAGAGTTTCAAAAGAATCCTATGCATTTGGTGCCTATATTGCTTTTCTTTATTAAGAATGTGTGGGTTTTAAGATAATGACTTAATTCCCAACAACTTATACTTTATTTCACTGATTCCAGTTGACATGATTTAATTTCTTAATATTTTATATGGATGGTGGAAGTGATGAACACTATGTGTTCAACTGCTCTTTGTTTCTCCTTTAATTTACAGTTTTCACGTGTACTGAAGAATAGAGCCTGGCCCACGTTCAAACAGGCCAAGTCTAAAATCTCCCCATTACACAGCAGTGATTTCTGCCCTACCAACTGCCACGTCAACATAATGGAAGTTTCCTATCCCAAGACATCAACCTCCCTGGGGAGTGCATTTGGCGTTCAGCTGGATAGCAGGAAGCATAATTCTCATGATAAAGAAAATAAATCTGAGCAAGGTATGTTAGCTTTTGAAACTTTTTCAAATCATGAAAAGTAATTTAGGCAATTGTTAACTATTCCAGTATCCCCGAAGTAGGATAGATTCCTGGTGTCTGAACAAGTCTGAATTTTATAAAGACAGGGTTCCTCTCTATAATCATTTGGATAATTCTACATAAATGTTTATAGAGTAAAAATAGAGTTATGCATTTTTATTATTTTTCCTCTAAGGAGAGACGTCGTTCTTGCCTTCCTTACATGAATGGTGGACACAGCTTATCCTGTTTTGCAAACCATTAGTCTGAAATGGCCCCTATAACTCTGAGAAAAATATAGGAAGAGCAGCTTCAGGGGTGGACAGTGCCATTCCACACCATCAAAGTAGAGCATGAGATAGAAGGGTATTTTAATCACAACTCCCATAAACTTTAGTTCCTGAATTAAATTCAGCATTGGAATTTAATTGGCATTTTATTTATGTAAGCCTGAATGTCTAGAATGAATTGTACTGGATCATTACTGTAAGTTAAAGGTCATAAATGTTATTCTGGAATGATTTTAACTCCTCAGGGAAACTGAGCCCTATGGTATACATTCAGCACACAATCACGACCATGGCGGCCCCTTCAGGTCTGTCTCTGGGACAGCAGGATGGGCGTGGGCTCCGGTACTTGTTAAAAGAAGAAGACCTAGAAACTCAAGATATTTATCAGAAACTGTTGGGCAAACTTCAGACTGCACTGAAAGAGGTGGAGATGTGTGTTTGTCAAATTGATGAGTAAGTATTTTATTTATTGTACTCTTCAATGTGCCTAATAAGATAGCTATAGAAAGTGTGACTTTTGAACATCCATCATTTTCTCTTTCATTTTTAGAAATATAAGATTTTGTGTGTGTGAACCATACATATCATCTTCCAACACCTTGAAAGGAATATAATGTGGCAAATATATACGTTTATATTTTAAGGACACATTTAATGCCAGAGAAGAGAGTGGCAAAATTCTGTCTTATAGAAGACACTAAGTCTCAATGTGAAAATATTAAACTCAAAAAATATAATGGGAAGAGTACCAACTAGGTATACAGATTTCCTGGTATCCTTTAGAGAATAGCAGAACACTGTATTGAACAGATGTGCACTCAATATATATATATATATATATATATATATATATATATACATAAAATATAGCAGATCTTTAACATACTTGTTAAATGAGTAAATGCAAAATTATGTATCATGAGGACCAATGACCAATGAATAACTTTTTTTCCCCCCTGATTGAATCAATGGTTTACTAAGCAATAACCCAAATAGCTGTGCTGGTCATTTGGAAATTTTTATCAAGAATGGAAAAGAGGAGGAACTTAATTAAAACTTTTCCAAAGAGGTCGACTCTGATGCTTATTTAAAAATTCAATGGTTGGACAATTGCCTCCACTCTGTGGGATGATTCGCCACATTGTGGTGTGTGATTGTGGGTCACTGACAGTCAAGGCAACTCTGTGTAGCCACAGGAACATGGGCTTTGGGGGAGCTTGGTCTCTCATGTATTAAACAGGCTGAAGAGTAATAACAAATTACAAATTTGTGATGAAAATTATAAAAATTAATACAAAAAATAGTGCGGTACCTAACATTATGCTGACTCATCATTTCAAGGGTTTGAAATTGGTGAATATAACTGAAGTTGGTAGAATCTAAAAATGGTATAGACACCATTATCCTTTTTTTTTTTTATCATACTCTCCATGAAGTTTCACGTTTAGATTGCTGTCGGATGTATATTGTTTAATTGCCCCCCCCCACATCATCCCATACTTCCCTGGATAATTCAGTTTTGACATAAAGTTGAACTTATTCTAAGCCTTTTGTGGTAATTGGTCATTAGGCTAATAAAATCTTAATTGACATGATCTCTCTTTTTAAAATGTTTTATTTTTTTTTTAAATCTTATTTATTTGAGAGAGAGAGACCGTGAGCATGAGTGGTGGGGAGAGGCAGAGGGAGAAGCAGGCTTTCATCTCAGTGGGGACCCTGATGCAGGACTTGATCCCAGAACCCTGAGATCATGACCTGAGCTGAAGGCAGACCCTTAACTGACTAAGCCATCCAGGCGCCTTGACATGATCTCTGATTTTACACGTCTTTGAAATTTAGTGCTCAAAATCACCATATTAAATGCATCATATTTCTAAGGTTATCTTTATTTTTTTTTAAAGATTTTATTTATTTATTTATTTGACAGAGAAACACAGCTAAAGAGGGAACACAAGTAGGAGGAGTGAGAGAGGGAGAAGCAGGCTTCCTGCTGAGCAGTGAGCCTGATGTGGGGCTCGATCCCAGGTCTCCAGGATCATGTCCTAAGCCAAAGGCAGTCATTCAACCAACTGAGCCACCCAGGCGCCCCTAAGGTTATCTTTAGATAGTTACTATTTACTATGCTAATTTGTTCTGACATTTTTATGAGTTAATTTAGATTTGAAATTCTGTTTTCCTGGGTCTAATACACTAGTTTTAAAAAAATTGTTTATATTATATTGGTATATTATATTGTGACTGCCCCATTTAGAGATGAATTAAAGAGTTTGGGGTTGCTAAGAGAACAGGTGGCTATTTCTAGACAATTGTATAATACTTTGGATTGTTTAAGAATGACCTTGTGACACATAAGGTAATATCTTAGGGCATCATGTTTTGTTTCATTTAATAAGTGGAATTTTATTATATGATATGTTCTATTTTAGAAACCAGCTTTTTTTTCCTCTCCCTAAAGTATTTAGGAAGTGCACAGAGTAAGAATCTTTTTAAATAAGGCAATAAATAGTGGCACTGAATCATGTGTCCTAGCTCTCGGAGGGATTTTAGAAGAACATCTGGATCAGTCCCACACTCCCAGTTGGGCCAGGAGTTATTATTCCTGGTTTTCAGATGAGTTCTTTACCAATGGCAGGATTATTAATGTGCCTGAGCGGATACTACCTCGGAGACCAGGCCTCTAATGCATTGACTACTCAGCACTTCCTGGCAGTGGTCCAGACTTAGGCTGTCTTTGTTAATTTATTGGGTTTTTTTTTTTTTTTGCCTTTTTTTTAACTGTAGCTAATATAGATATTTTTTCAAGAAAACAGTTAGAGCCAAAGGGCTCCCTTTACTTGGTTTCAAATGCTTTATATTTAAAGCACTCGTTGAAGAAAGGAGTTAAGCTATTTTTATTAACCAGAACTACTTAAAATAATTACCTATTTTTACTTAAGATTTTCTCACTCTTTTATTATAAAAGCCTTTCCCCTACTGTGCATGTTTATTAGGAAAATGACATGAAATGAGCAAGTGATTTGAGAAACTTCCTTGGTCTTCTCTGTGTGCACCATATAATTTAATTCTAAGTATAAATATGTAACACATAATTCAATGTACAATATAATCCCTTTAAAACAGTGCAGTTGTCCAAGTGTCTGGATTCCCTTTTGCCCCATTCAGAGACACTGCAGTGCAGTCGAGCTTGATGAATTATTTGAAAAGCTAGTTACCAAACAATTTTCTCGCCATGTAGTGATTATTCTTGGTCAGACATAGATGCCTCTGCAGAGCGGAGAAGCAGGTCTCGGATACTCTGCCAAGTTTCAGGAGAAATCGCCTCACAACGTTTCATTGCTGGCCTTTCTAGAAATCCTTCATTCCTGGGAAAGGGCCTGGTCCTGAGCTTGTCTGCTTACCCTTCCTCTTGGGAACATGTCTAGAAATAACATTTTCTTTAACACATAGACATACCATTAAATTCTTCTATCTTCCCTCAGATCCAAAGATGGGACTAGAGACACATTTGTTATCTATTAACATGAAATGGAGTGATGTTATAAATCCGTTCAACATTCTATGATTCCTGTCTCATTGAAGCTAAATACTTTTGTTCTTCAATTGGCTACTTTCTAAGTAATGACATTTAGTACTAGACATAAGTAAAGGGCAAAATAATTTGTGAATAATCCAAAAGCATTAACAGGACTTTAAAATAAAGCATTTGTGTATTCTCTTGGGGAGGAGATGAATAAAGGGTCCTGGGGGCTGATGAAGATAGGAAAGATGAGAACAGACCTGCCTCGTGTAGGTGCCAGATGCCCCAGGCTGAGTCATGAGCAAAACGCACTGTGGTACACTTAGCTGGGTTTACAGGTAGAAATGGTAGGGCTGTTGGTGAAATTTCCTTCGAGGTTTTTCCCAGGCATTTTGCTGGCAAATGTATGAAAAGAGGGCCCAGATTCATAAGCAATAGTGCGTGTCATGGGGATTTATGTGCCAGGCACAGTTTTATTATTATATACATTGCTTGATCATTCCCACAGCCCTTCTGTAATGTGGGTTATGAAACGTAAGGATATAACACATTAATCTCAAACTTACAATTTGTTTCCAAAACTGAATCCTAGATTTCCTTATATGGAAAGCTACTTTGACTCCACCCCCATGAAGGTGTTCCCTCTTCTCTGTCAAGGATTCCCCATCTCTGCAGGTCTGCAAGGCAGAGTCTGAGTGTTACCTTTGGTTCTTCCTGTTCCTGTCCCTTCACCTCCAGGGCCTTATCAAGTTCAGTCAAGTACAGAATGTATCCTCCCCATCACCTTAGACCAGCTCACCACTACCTCCTCACCAGTGCCCACTGTTTCCATCTATGCCCCCTCTAATTCTACATTCAGCGATGCCAGAGGGAGCTGTAAAGGTAAATCATGCTAGTTCCCCACTTAAAACCATTCCATGACATTGCAGTGCCATTAAAATACTATCAGCTACATTACTGTGGCCCGTATAGCCCTACACCCTCTGCCCTGTCATTCTCTCCAGCCTCATGTCTCTGGAACTCCAGTCATTTTAGTCTTTTTCTGACCCCGGAATGTGACAGGCCTCCATGTGGTCAGTGCTGCTCCCAAGGTCTGCGGCTAGCCTTCTAGGCACTCAGGTATCAGGCTAATGCTGATCTGTAGAGAGACTGCCTACTTTCTCCAGGATAAGGTAGTGACTCCTATATCCCAATCACATACATCATCCTTCTATACAGCTAGTTTTTGTTTTATGTTAACAAACCCCTAAACCCTCACAGACTTGATACAATAGGCTTTCTCTCTTGCTTGCTTTCCATGCCCATCTGGGTCATAGAGTTCCTGCTCCACACTGACCTCAGTCAGCGTTCAGGCTGACAGAGCCCCCATCAGCTAGAATATCTCTGGTTGTCCCATCAACGAGAGGGCATGAGGTAGGCTGCACATTTGCTCAAAAACTTGTACCTAGAAGGGACTCAGGTCACCTCCACTTATGTCATACAGGTGAAAACAAGTTACGTGGTCATTCTTAGCCTCATGGGGGAGGGGAGGCTACCCAGCCAGGTACCTAGGAGAACCGGGATGTGGTGAATAACACTAATGACTTCCTCCCTCCAGAGTGTAGAAATGATATGCAGGGAGGGGCTGTTCTGCGTCATTTGTAATGTATATAAGAGTGAGTCTCACTCGCCCCATTTCTAAGATGAGGATCATCACCAAAATAATTGTCATACTTACTTCACAAGGACGTTTTAGCATCGAATGAATTGAGCACTCAGCATGGTGACTGGCGTAAGAGCTCAACAAATGTTAGGTGTGATGAAAATGATGAAGGTGATGATATTTAAGTGTCAGTTTAATAGAAGAACACACAAGTGGCTGCAGGATACTATGTACAAAAATCTTGATTCATCAAGTGTGTGAGAAGGAGATTGGGCCACTTGAGGTTTTAATTAAGAATTAACAGACCTAGAGTAAGTAGCTTAATATTGTATATTAAGTGAAGCGAAGGAAAACTTTCTGTATACACAAATATTATATAGCTAAATGTATGCATATTATTACTTTTAAGAATCTAGAAATTCTTTGCAAAGAGCATGGTGTCAAAACTCCTGCTTTTCTATCATTTGTTTGTAAGCCTAACACTTGTTCCCACAGGGCTAGTGCAAGCATGATTGCAGCTGTTTAAAATGAAAAGTAAATATGTGAATATAATTCATATGACTTTGAAAAAAATGAGTATGCTTGGCCCCATGATTTCTTTTTTTTTTTTTTTTTTTCCCCATGATTTCTAATTTAAAAGATACGTAAAGCACACTCCTTGCATAACGAGAGCTCCTGCATCTCCTTCCCCTTTGGCATTCAGGGTTCATCTGTCTGCAATATAGAGCTTGGGTAATTGGAGTTAATCTGATGTTTTAAGCTTTTGGATGGAGGAAGTGAATAAATACTCATTTGTCTTCCAAGACATAAAAGTGTCTTTGCAAATAGAAAAACTATTTAAAATAATTTATAGCTTCACAGGGCCTTGAACAATATAACATAACCCCCTGATTTTCACTGGTATCTAAAAGGTATAAAATGCCAAAATATTATTCAAACGTTATCTCACAGCGAGACCTTCCCTGACTACCCTGTTGGAAGTCGCAGCTCCATTTCCCTTCTCTTCTTTATTTTCCTTCTTAACATTTGTTGCCATGTGATATACTATATAGTTTACTTTTTGTGGTTTGTTTCCTCTCAGTAGAACGCAAGGTCCCAGGGACAGGGCCTTATGTTTGTAACCTGCTGTATGCACAACACCAAAACAATGCATGGTCCAAGAGATGTGTCTAAGGAACTAATTAGTGGAATCTCTTAACAAATATTTACTCAGTGCACTGCATTAGTTTTGACATGGTGGATTATACGTAAGAGGTATAAGACAGCCTCAGAGTCTTGAAATCAAACAAACATGACATTGTGGAAAAATGATCACGAAGATATGTACGTATGTGCCGTGGACTAGAACAGAACATGTCCCACACTTGATAAAAGAGAAGGTGATTGTTGGCTGGAGAGGCCATGCAGGGGAATCTTTGTTAAGATATGGTCTAAGTCATTTGCAAGTTTTACAGCATTTTGTTTGATAGCAAAGATTGATTGCATAAATTTGAGTTAGTACTAACAGAAATTCTGTGCAGCTCAACATTCAAGTCTGGAGTGATGGAATCCATGCTACCCAGAGTCCACATCAAGTGTGGCATCAGTTCAAAACTGAAGGTTGTGTTTTAGCCTCGAGTCCAAGTGGAAGAGCTTTACATTTGGGGCAGATTGGCGACATGCCGTCGTGACTAGATTGTGGATGATATGGCGGTAGCCCTTGTTGCCCTGTCCTCACATTGTGTCTTTTAATGTCTTACGAGCATGATGGTCAGAACACCTGCTTATATGAGCAGTGAGAAAGGATTGATCGTGTGATATTCTTCCCATCAAATAGAGACCACTTGGGGGAAACCCAAGGTGGGGGGTAGATGGGTAGATGGGCTTTTAATATCTGAGGGTAAACCAATGAGGATATTTAAGCACACTTAATGTTTATTTTAATATTTGGGTAGCACTTTAAAGTTTTCCAAGTATTTTTAGATGGAAGTGATAATGGCTAGGGGAGAGAGGTGACACCCATTATGTACTGGTGTATGTTCTCATTGCATTGTCACAGAATCATATGGGCCAGTTATTCTTATTATCCCCATATCATAGATGCCAAAGAGAATCATCAGAGTGTTGCGGTGGTAACAAAACTAGTATGTGGATGAAGCAGGTTTCGAACACAGTTTCCTACTCTAAATTGTGTGCTGTTTCTATTACTTGTTCTGAGAGGAAAAAGTGAACTTCATACGACTGTTTTTTAATGCAATCAAAAATTAATTTTATGTGATACAAACACTCTAGAAATATTTCTAAGCCCATCATGGTCAACAAGTAAGGTAGTTATCTGTAACAGCCAGTTTGAAAACGTGCACTTATTTTTTTTTTCTAATATCACATTGCAGCCTTCTGTCTTCCATAACATATTCTCCTAAATTAGAACGGAAGACATCAGAGTGCGCCGTCCCACCCGACAGTGACACCGAGAAGGGAGAGAGAAATAGCAAACGAGTCTGTTTTAATATGGCAGGAGATGAGCAGGAAGATTCAGGTCATGACACCATCAGCAACAGAGACTCTTACA
This sequence comes from Spilogale gracilis, assembly GCA_004023965.1. Classification (NCBI taxonomy): domain Eukaryota; kingdom Metazoa; phylum Chordata; class Mammalia; order Carnivora; family Mephitidae; genus Spilogale; species Spilogale gracilis. The sequence goes on along the minus strand of PITA01004979.1, from coordinate 96,384 downwards.
GGTAATTCAGTAATTCCTTAAACTCATCTCATCAACACAGTCAAGTGTAATTCCATATCTTCCTCAGAGGTCTTGAAAAAAAATTTGATTATCATTTTTGTTTATCACCCTCAGATCATAACTGCCGGCATAGCGAATCTGCAGAATCTTTCAAATTATTCTTTTCTCATAATCTGAGTAATTTGGAAAAAGCATTTTTTCCTCCAACTCTGGGGACCTAATTTGGAGGACTTGTTCCTGTTACAGATTGTGTAACATGTATAGCAAATAAGCAAATTGAGCCTATATTAATATCTTTTTCAGATCTCTGTTTCTGATTATTGGACTCTCAGGTGGGGAACAGGAGTTCTTTCTGTTGCGATTCTCCTCTTTTTTCTTATATTCTGTGTTCCAAGAAAATTGAATTAATTTTTCTTGCTCACCTCCATGACCAGCTTTCTGCCCTTTTTTCTTCTCATACACTTTCTAAAGATTTTTTATTATTATTCATTTGAGTGAGAGTGAGTGAGCGGGAACAGGAGCAGTGGGGAGAGTCAGAGAGAGAGGGAGAAGCAGACTCCTCACTGAGCAGGGCGCCCAGAGCAGGGCCCGATCTCACCACCCCGGGATCACAACCTGAGCTTTAGGCAGATACTTAACCAGCTCAGACGCCCGGGAGCCCCTCTCTTGCACACTTTCTGTACAATCTTGATTTGACTACTGTAGCAAAGTACCAAGGACTGGGTGGCTTACACAGCAGTCATTTATTTATTATCCAACAGTTCTGGGACCAGAAGTCCATGACCAAGGTGTCAGCAGGGCTGTTTTCTGAGGTCTGTGGAGGAAGGATCAGGTCTAGGCCTCTCAACTTGGTTGTAGATGGCCATTTTCTCCTTGTGTCTTCATGTCCTTTTCCCTCCAGGTGTTTCCCTGTGGCCAAGTTTCCCCTTCTTAGAAGGGCACCGGTCATACTGCATTAGGGCCTTAGAAGGGCACCAGTTATACTGACCTCATTTTAACTTATGTTTGTAAAAATCTGCACTCCACAAGATTGTATTGTCCTGAGGGTCAGACTTCCACCTGTGCATTTTAGGGGGAGTACCATCAACCTGTAACACCTTCCCTCCCAGGACTGCTGTCATCTTCCTACCATCATCCTTCCAGTGATGGCGGCTCCAGTGACCTTTCTTGAGTGAAAATGCTAGTTCTTTGAATACTCATATCACCGAGCATTCATATCAACACCTATTCATATAGATACCCATTGAGAACTGTCATCACTGGCCGTATGTGCTGCATGTGTGGCTTCAGCATCTCATGTCTTATTTACTTCAAAGATTTACTAATTTGATTGAGAGAGAGAGAGAGAGCGTGCATGAGCAGACAGGGCAGAGGGATAGAGGATCCCAAGCAGACTTCTCACTGAAACTCGATCTCATGACCCAGATCTTGACTTGAGCCGAAACCAAGTCTGATGCTCAACCCACTGCACCATCTGGGCTCCTCCTGTCTTACTTACTTTAATCAAAGACAAAAACTCTCTTATTCACTATTATTTATTAGACAGTATTTTACAATGAAGAATACTAAGTAATTACTATTAAAGTTATTCTCCTCAGAGACGTTTAGGACAAATAGCTAACATTAAAAACATTTTTACCAGACACGTGGGGAAAGAGGATGACCTCACATAATTCGCAAGACAGCCGTATGTGGCACGTGCTGATATCAATTCCATTTTACATGTGAGGAAGCTGAGGCCATGGGAGTTGCACAATCTACGTGTGAAACCTGGTGTCTGGTTCACAGCTTCTCTCTTAACCACTGTACTATCCCAATTTCTACTTGGAAAGGATTTTAACAAATGCATAAGAGTTGATTATTCCTAGAGATTTAATAGTATATACACAGATTAACCACTTTCACCATTTCCTTTACTTTTAGCTTCAAAGGATACCAGTAAACTATTTAATAGGAACCTGTGGTTTTTCTTCCGTGGGAAATTACAGATCTAAAAATACTTTCTTACCTCTATTTCTAGTTCTCAGATAATTAAAATTACACTGGAGTCTCCCTCTAGTCTAAACTAGAAATTTTGAACGTAAATTTAAACTAAAATAAGTCCTTTTTACTAATTCTGAGAGGGGAAGAAATATTTTGTCTCTTGTACTATTCCTGAAATTTGTAATGTGTCCATATTTATACACAAAGCTTTTGTACGTTCTTTCCTTCAACAGGGACCATTATCGAGCTTTTACCAGGTGTGGCGGCCAGTGCTGAGCTCAGGGTTGGAGACGGGGTACCCATCTTCTCCGGGGAAGCCCAGAGGGCACCTGATAGTTGTAATTTAAAGCTACCAGGAAGACTGGAAAGGCAGAGATCATGAAACAGGCCCTTGTCTCTATGAGCACGTTAACTACAGACACACTGCCTCCAATAAGTAATGATGAATTTTAAGGCAGTTTGACTCCTAGTTTTCTAACTTCAGATTAAAAAAAAAAAATTCAGAATCAGTCTACATGGCTTAAGAGATCTTGAAATACGATTGAATTTAAATTTTTTTATACCATAAGATACAATGTGAGTCGAACAAAATTGATCCTTCTCGTAATTTTTTCCGAGACATACCAGTAAGCGAAACCGTGGTGTGACACGTTTATCTAACAAGAACTAGCGGGGCGGTGGCAAATGCACTCGCAAAGTGACCTGTGCCTCTTTCTTCCCAGCGACTGCAACAGCAACCGGAATTCCATAGCCTCCTTCACCAGCATCTGCAGCAGCCAGTGCAGCTCATACTTTCACAGTGATGAGATGGACTCAGGTGCGTTGCGGGGAGGCGTCCTCTGGGGGGATATTTTTCAGGGATGATGCTGTGTGATGGACATGTGTTTTCACCTGGTATCAGTCGTCCTTGGCTGCCACACGTTCTGGGTGAAGTCAACGTCCCAATCCCGTTGTGAACAGTGTGAATTAAAAAGAGACGAAAGAAACAAATGAAGTCTGATCTTAATATGTATCTTAGCATTTTCCATGGTATTGTGAAGGAGGCCAGGGGCACAGGAAACAGGTTGTACTAAAACATGAGGCGTTGTTGACTGTATGAGGAGGTGGGACGGGCTTTGAACCTGAGGACTTCTGAGGCAGTAGATGCATAAGGAGGGGAATAATGAGGAAAATACCAACTGAAATATCTGAAAAATGTCTTTTCTGAGGTGTGTTAAGATCAGAGACTTTGCATCCAGTTAAGATACATCTTCATTTTCAAATATGCAGTTTATTTCAACAGTTTAACTGTTTGACGTAGGGTATATAGTTTTTTCCTGCGAGGCACTCTGCTACCATTTCTATTTCAAAGAGCAATCATCTGCCATCCTAATTGCTATTAAAGCTTTTGGAATTCTTTATCTGATCATAAGAACATGACGGAATAAGCGTGTGTGTTTAATTATTATTTTTTGGTTTATTTATACTCAAATATGTTAGCATGTTAAACAAAGACGGATGATTTATTTTTTTACATCTAGGTGATGAACTTCCCCTCAGTGTTCGCATTTCTCATGACAAACAGGACAAGATACATAGTTGCCTTGAGCATCTTTTCAGCCAGGTATGATTGGGACAATTAGGGGCCTTTTTTTCCTACATGTCAGACTGTCAGGAATCCCTTTTTCAGATGTAGTAAAAAGAGCTTAGAGTAAGAATGGAAAGGCTTCAATCTGTCCCTCCATCCACTTCATCTTAATTTCCACTATTTAAGAAAGGAATAAAGATTCTTCAGCCAAAATGAACCCAAAAGAGTGTTGTGACTATCAAATATTTTATGGTTCTTAGAAAAAATATAGTTGTAAACACAGGATTTATTCTTTTTATTATTTGTTTCTTTGTAGGTTTTCAGAGTTCTTTATGACATTTCTTGCTTAACTTTATTCCTAATTTCAAGAAGCACAAGATTCTCTTAGTGTTTGTGTTGGTGTTTTGTATTTAAAAAACTTTATACCCATAACCAAAATTCATAGTGTAGAAGATTTTACTGCTTTGAAAAGGACTATAATGACTTTTAGGGTTTTTAAAGATAACTTTAGAAATCTTCTTTTGTGAAATGAATATATTGAGCATATTTATATCTTGTATTAATATATAGTGGGATAGTAAGAAATATTGCAAGTGTCATCAGTGAATTTATTCCAATATTTTATTTAAAGATGGATTTTGTAATCATCATGTGATTGCAAAAATAATTATGGCTTTAAGACACAAATATTTTACAAGATTTACTCTTAGAAATGTATATTATGTATTATGAGAAACATGTAACTTTCAGAAATCTCTGCCGCTTTGGTAGGTGGATTCAATTACCAATCTTCTAAAAGGGCAAGCTGTCGTGAGGGCCTTTGAGCAAACCAAGTACCTCACCCCAGGTCAAGGATTGCAAGGTAAGCTTTAAAAAAAATCCCTATTAGAAGCAACTGGGAAACAAAGGTGGGAGATAATACAGTCATGAAGTAAAAACATGGTATGAGAAGAAAATGGCGGCTCATGTTTCATAATTCCCTTCATATTAATTCTATTTTGATAATTTTTGAATATAGGTAAAAACCAAAGGATCTTTTAAATTTATTTGCAAGTTTAAAATGTGCAATGCCTATGGGGACTACAATAAAAGGAATGCGTTAGTTGAAGAGATGTAAGGGTTGCTATGTGTGAAGTGTTTCAGCTTCTGCTGAAACAGGCATAATGCCTAGTTGGTTGTAGCCCATTGGTGAGGGAAGGGGTTTCGGGAATGTGCTTTGACAAACACAACAATCAGAGTAAGATCTAGAGCTGCCACTTTCTGACATCTAGTTTCGGACGTTGAAAACAGAGTTTTATCTAAATTTGCTCCTTTGTTTAAATGTTTGTAAGAAAACAATTAGGTTAGGCTTTCTGTTTTTTTCTCAACTTTCTCCCAAAATACAACTGGAGAAAGTACCACCATGCTCATAACCCAGGACAACAGGAATGAAAGATGATTCTGAAGCTCACAGCTTTGTTAACTGTTTGGTAAATGGTTGAAACTTACAAGAGATTTTCTGTATTTATTTAGAATTTCAGCAGGAAATGGAACCAAAGTTGAGTTGTCCAAAAAGGTTAAGGCTTCACATCAAGCAAGACCCTTGGAATCTTCCCAGCAGTGTTCGGAATCTTGCGCAGAACATCAGAAAATTTGTTGAAGGTCAGGATGAAAAGCAAAGAATATTGCATAGCATTAGCAATAAGAATTTAAAACCAAAAGTTCAGTAATTCCCTGATTACTTTTTGCAATGTTTCATGTTATGAGGAAAATCAAAGAACTGGAAAGGGTGAGGGAGGAAGGAACCAAAAGAAAGAATAGGCTTGTGTTCCAAGTGTCTAAATGATGTACACTGTATCATGGAGAATATTCTCAGTGAATAAAATAAGAGCTCATACTTGGGAGGACATGGAATATAAACAGTTTCATATTGTAAAACATGAACAATATCAACAAAATTTCTAAAGGATTCACGAAAGTCATGAAGCTAAGTTTTATGGGAAGTCTAAAAAATTAATTGTGAACCTGCAAAAATCAAAATAATAGGATAGGTTAATTCATTGGTTTATAAGTTTCTTTTTCATATTTGTCCAAGTTTATTGTTATTAACTATCATGACATTGATTACTCAACATCCTATAATTGGAGATAAAACATTTAGGACAACTCCAGGGTATCTGATTGCATGTTGTTTAGGGTCAGGGTATTAAGTAGAAAATTCTGAGAGTTTCCAAAACAATTATGGTAGAAAAGATGAAATAAGAAATTTGTTTAATTTTTTCAAAATGCCTAATGCAGTGATTTTCTTCCCAACATGAGACCAGTGGTTGGCGACATCTGGAGATATTTTTCGGTTGTCACAGTTGTGGGGTTGCTACTAGCATCCAGTGTGTAGAGGCCAGGGATGCTGCCAGACATTCTGCAATGCACAAGACAGTCCCTCACAACAAAGAATTATTTGGCCCCAAATGGCAGTAGTGCTGAGGTGGAGAAACCTCCACAATAAATAAGTATATGCCTGCGTTTACATTTTTATTCCTCAGTCCTTTGTATGTCAGTTGCCTGTGGGAGGTAGTAATAAGCAGAATTACAACATACCCCCCATACTGCTATCCTTTTTAGGGTAAGTTAGAGTTGTATACTTCACTGACAAAAGACAGCTATTAAATCTAATAGAGTCAGAGCCTGTGACATAACTCTTTGGGCTTCGGTTTCTTCATTTACCAAATGACAAAGATGTGTATGTGTTCTGTGATTACTGTCTCTTGCCTATAAATACACTCAAATATAACAACTTAGGTACTCATTTAGAGATCAGGAGAGGAAAGCTTTGTACAGATATGGAAAACTCTAGAGAAACCATAGAAATTCTATTGTGTGATGAAATCTTTCATTTTTGACAGCTGGATTTCTTGGCTATGTTTTTATTTTATAGCTAAATATAATGGTTATTTGTGACAGATGATAACATCATATTTAATGAAAAGTTGGAATTTAAAACCTCCCAAACTAATGAATAGCAAAAATGATAATACATTTTTTAAAGACTACTTGATTTAAGGAATTTAATCATATATTTTACTGAGTAGAAAGCTTTTGTTTTCTTTTCTTTTTGCAGAACAAATGCCAGTATCATGATACTCCCAGAAATTATAATTCATGAATCTAAAGGCACTTGTTCTCTCTACCCCTGAAACTAATAATATACTATGTGTTAACTAACTGGAATTTAAATAAAACCTTTAAAATATATAAATGCATTTGTTCTCGTCATCTTAGAGGGTTTTTTTTTTTACATTATAATTGTTTTTGGAGTAAATGCAATATCAGTTAAAAACAGAGAAATCTTTAAATCTTGTTATTTGAGGATCTTTATCTTTAAGATATAAACTTTTTCTAATGCAGGATAAAAAACTTAATTTTTAATGGTATTCATTTTAAAAATCTTATATTTTCATCTTAAGTTCTGCTTTTATAACCTCAATACCTCATTCATATCACAAGAAGCAGCAGGGGAGCCCAACAGCTGGTTGAGTGTGTTTGGATGTGCTGAGTGTCTCCCAGTGAATGGTGTGGGGATGGCTCTTGGCAGAATGTAAGTTTTCATCCCTTGTTGTAAGTTTTAGTGAGATGCACTTCCTTGGATAAGTACTATGATTATCACTATGTTAAGTGAGTCTTTAAAAAATGATTAACCACTAGTTCAGCCCAATGGACCGTCAAGGAAGAGGTCAAGTTGTCATTTCCTGGTCGTCCGTGTGTTGCCTGATGCTATTATACAGGAAGGAAGCAGCAGCATTGAGATCCTTGTAATCAACTGCTTGTTATATGGAGGTTCTCTGATATAACCTCACCAGCTCATTACGAATTTACTCTTTTCAACTTAAAGTAATTTTCATTCTATTTCCCAATTGTCTTTATATAGGGGATTGTTTAATGAAGGGATAGGTCTCAGGTAGAAATTCAACATAACGTCATATTGCCAGAATTTCATGGTTTGTATATGTAGCTGGAATAACCCCATTCTCATGTTTCTGTAGGGAAGGAAAAAAGTAATGTTTTGTTGTTGTTGTTGTTCTGCCCTTCTAGGTTTTTAGGCTGAGCCCTATAGAGTAATCAGACCAATGACATATTATATAAATTGATTTAATATGTTTTACATGATATAGGAACCTTCGTAAGGAAATGAAGGCCAGGAGAAATGGTTAAACCTGAGTGCTTTTATACTAGGTTTGATAAAGAGTGGAAAGCTTTGGGAAAATGTGATAGGATGAAAGGGTATGCGCTGAGGGTAGTGAACTGGAGAAACTTAGGTCTGTTCCTCTCAGTGTCCCGCTAACATTGGAAATAAGAATGTTTCTTTCCTCTGGGATTAGGAGGACACTTCTCACAAGAGGGTTTTATGACTAGCTTCAGAGGAGTAGGGGGAGATCAGAGAGTCATCCATACACCTACTGTTTACCAGATTCCTTCAGCTTAAAATTTTTAGTATGCCAAATTGCCATATTTTGGGGTAGTGTGTTCTGAACCTCATCATTTGTTCATCTCTGATTTCAAAATATCCTATCAAGTATATTCCAAGTGGTATCAAAATAATTCTATGAGCTTTATATAGGAAGCACTGTTACAGTATCATTCCTAAGCTACATCACACTGTGTCATTTGTGTTCATATCATAGCTTGCCAGACTGAGGGTAGAAGAGAGCAGAAAACACAATGTGCTAAATAGGGGAGAGATTCATTTTGTCGTGTTACTAAGCACTAAGATGATGCCTGCCTCCTGCTTCATCTCTACACTAAATTATCATCTCAAATTATCAGCCAACTGAAGATATTTTTATGTGATTAGCACACAGTAATACTGTGATTTATATAAGAAATATATATTTGGTCTTTGTCCCCTTTCCTTGCACAGATTTCCTAAAGCTCTTGGAATTTCTTATGATGAGAACTATAAAGGTGTCTTTTGTTGTGCCTGTGAGGAGACTTATGGAAAACTTCTAGGGATGGGAGCTGATTTGCCAACAAGGCCAACCATGTGACTGGAGGGCTAGAACTTTCAGTCCCACCCCAACTTCTGGGAGCAGAGAGGGAGTTGGAGATCGAGTTCAGACACCAGTGACCAATGATTTAATTGGTTATGGCTCTGTAATGAAGCCTCTTTAAGACCTCAAAAAGATGGGGTTCAGAGAACTTCCGGGTTAGTTCTAGAAGAGTGGTGCATTCAGAGAGTATGGAAGTGCTGCACCATTTCCCCATACCATACCCAGTGTATCTCTTCCATTTGGCTCCTGAGCTATATCCTTTTATAATAAACACGTGATTTAGTAGATGAAATGTTTCTCGAAGTTCTGTGAGCCACTCTGGTCAATTAATCAAACCCAAGAGAGAGTCACTGAAATCTCCAGTCTGTAGCCAGTCAAAAGCATAGGTGATAACCGGGACTTGTAATGTGGGTGGGGGCGCAGTCTTGTGGAACTGAGCCCTTACACTGTGAGATCTGATGCTATCTCCAGGTAGATAATGCCAGAATTGAGTTGAATGGTAGGATACCCAGACAATGTTAGACAGTTGCTTGGTGGTATGGGGAAAAACACACTGGAATTGGTGACAGAATTGGACCCACCATCCACTTAAATTCAAACATTTATTAAAACATATTTTCAATTCTTGCCCCCTACAAAAGTTGTACTCTTTTTAAAATTTCCCATCATTTCAGTAACTTAGATTTTTTTCATTTTTCCCTCTGCTTTTGTCCCAAATATCCTAAAGAACTTTTTCCTTTTTTTTTTTTTTAAATCAGAAGTCTCCAATTTTCCCTTTTTCTTCTTACCATAATGATTGGAATGGTTTTCTGGATAATCCCTCATTTTTATATTTTCTGATTTATATATTACTATATGCTATATTTAACTTCCAAAATATTATGTTCATTTTAGAACCCTGTCCAGAACCTTACAGTGATTTTTGTTAACGAAGTCTAAACTCATCATTCTGATGTTGGATGCAATTTTTACATGAGGCTCTCTAATTGTATCCGAAGATCACTCTCTAAATGATATAATGAAGTCTTTTCTATGCTAGAATGTTGGATATTTGGTATTCATTCTTTACTATATTCTCTTTCTAGCACTCTTCCCTACTCTTAGGATATGAACCTACTCCCTTGACATGATAACTTTAAAAAATGTTTAAAAACATTTTCAAGACTCAGAATTCTATACCAACATTTTAGCTGGATTCAGATTAGAATAATAACAGTGCTTCTCAGATACATAGCATGTTAAATAAGTTTTCAAGGCTTTTAATATGTATACCTGTTTATTTTTCCCATGCAGGCCTATAAAATAGATAAGCTAGGTGTTATCATCACTTACGAATTAGCACCTTGAAACTCAAAAGTATGGTTGACCATTGAACAGCATGAAGATTAGGGGCACTGACTCTCTGCACAGTCAAAAATTCACATACAGCTTTTGACTCCCCCAAAACCTCACTACTAATAGCTTACTGCTGACCAGAACCTTACCTATAACGTAAACAAATCTGCTACTACATATTTTGTATGCTATATGTATCATATGTTGTATTCTTTCAATAAAAGAAGCTAGAGAAAAGAAAATATTAAAAAATCATGAAGAAAAGAAAAATACATTTGCAATACCATCTATACTGTATTTATTGAAAAAAATTACGTATATAAGTGGACCCATGCAGTTCAAACCTGTGTTATTCAAGGGTCAACCATGATGCAGCCATTTTTTGAAGACCACAAAGCTGATACAGAGTACCCCATTATCCCCTGTTTTGCTTGCCTTGGTTTCAGTTACTCTTGGTCAACCACAGTCCAGAAGCAGATGATACTCTTTCTGACTTAGTGTCAGAAAGTCAGTCATAGTCTAACTCTACATCATGATGCCTACATCATTCACCTCACTTTGTCTCATCACAGGGGCATTTTATCATCTCACACCATCACAAGAAAGAATGAGTATGGTACAATAAGATATTTTGAGAGAGAGAGAGAGACCACATTCACACAACTTTTAATAGAGTGTATTATTATAATTGTTCTATTTTATTATTAGTTCTTGTTGTTAATCTCTCACTATGCCTAATTTGTAAATTAAACTTTGTCATAGGTATGCAGATATACAGGAAAAACCATAATATATATAGGGTTTGGTATTATCTATCATTTCAGGCACCCACTGGTGGGGGGTCTTGGAATGTCCCACATAGATAACGGGGGGGGGGCAACTGTAGCCGATGGGTCTTGTGACTCTTCATCCAGGGTACTTTCCTGACTCTGAAATCCTCTTGTTCTTGTGTTCTCACTTATAAAATGTAATGTCCTCTCAAGCATCTCCTATACTTATCAGGTAATTTTGTCACTCTGACTCTATTGAGAACCTGTTTCGAATAGGGTACAAGTTAACCTTTTTTTATTTCCCATAATCTTGGGCACATAAAGAAGCTCTGTGTGTTTCTATATGTACTTATTGCAAGTGAATTACCATTAGAAGTAAAGTAATGAGTATGAAGTTAATACAGGTCATTTATCAAACAGTTGTGATTGCCTTTGTTTGGAGATGGGCTGGGGAGAACAGTATTTGAAACTATTTAGGAATTGTTCTGCCCTTTAGGGCAGTTCTTGACATAGAAATAGGAAAGGAAGTCTAGAGAGATTTTATATATATATATAATATATACACTGCATATATTACATATATATATACACACTATAATCTATAAATATAATCTGTATAATTACATATAATTTATAATTCTAGTATGTAATGAATAATATGTATAATTATATATAGATTATAAAATGCATATATAATCTTTAACAGTTTAAGTAACTAAGAAAAAATGCTGTTTGAGAACTTATTGATCAAGACCATAATAGCCACATGTGTTTCGAGACCATTATGCAAATTATAGAAGTTAAGAATGACTTAACAAAGGTAGCAGGATTTGAATGGTATTTCATAGGCTAGTTTAATTCAGAACTCCAAGAAATCTTAACATCTCTAGCAATGGGTAGAACTTATATAGGCAGATAGGAAGAATACTTGTCAAGTAAATGGGACTTTTATTATCTAATATAATAAGTTTGTGCTAATTTTTACTACATAGTTAAAATGTGTTGCAAGTGTCAGAACAAGACTGAACTAACTGTTAATTCTTCTTTTTTCTTCAGAGGTAAAGTGTAGGATACTCCTGGCTCTCCTTGAATATTCAGGTAATATATTTCATTATTTTTGTGATTTGAAATTATTGTGGCCCGTGACCTTAGAAGTCTCATGATACCAAGGCAATGCCTTCAACAAATTAGATGGAAATACAATCCCTGCTTTCTCTAAAGTCTTGCAAAGATTTAAGAAAATACTTAGTTTTAATAAGAACATAAAAACATGCTAATCTTCAATTACAGGTACCAAGATGGAAACTTATATAAGTATATATTTATACAGAATATAATTAAAAAGAAAGGAAACCAGTTTTGGTAAAGTTAATTGTGCAAATGGGATTTATTGTGAAACTGTGTCTAACTTTTGTTTATGAACAAGAATGTAAGTGGGCTCAGATTCAAAGGGTAGAAAAAAGACCTGTACTTTGGAAGGAGGAGTCCTTTATAATCTACCATACCTAGAAAATTTGAATGAAAAGTGAGTGAATGAGTCAAACCAGAGGGGTTTTTTTGGTTTGTTTCTTGGCTGGCTTTTGCTTTAATTAAACAAGTAGTTGTCTGGCTTTTTGACTGAGTAATAATAATAACAAAAATATCTTACTTTTTAAAATTTTACCAATAGCCACACAGTTGATAGACCTCATATTTATGGATTTCCTTGGGTTCTCACCATCACTCTATGAGAATATTATTATCTCTCCACAGGTTTAAAAATGAAGAAATAAACATTCATACCAATTAATAATAATAATAACTAGAAATGGTATTCATTTAACACATATTTCTGAGCATCTGGAAGATGAGATGCTTGATTGAGTAAATGCATGACTAGTAGGAGGCAGATGAAATTCCAACTTAGTTATGCCAATTCCAGAAGTGGTACTGGAATGCATTGCTTTATTCATTAATATTCAAATGGCTATTCTTATAGATCTTTATTTCTATTTTAATTTCATTTCTCTATTCCTGTTATAAGTCTCCTTTTTCCTAATCTATTTACTCACTCTTTTTCCCCTCTGTTATATAGGATGGCACAGAATGTAGGCAAATTACTCCATATTGTTGGCTGCAGAATTATGCTCTCCACTTGAAAAGGGTAGATTGTGTCTGCTAAATATTTTTAGCTCATCCTTATTCCTATCCTTCTCTCTCTCTCTATCTAATCTCTCTTTTATTTCTTTGTTGTTATTTTTTTATTATTATTTTCTTTTCTCTACAGTCTCAGAATAATGACTGGGATTACTTGTGTGTCTAGAAACCATCTCATTCTTTTTAGACCAGCTATGGAATTTGAGCTTTTTAAACCATGGAGAGTAAATGAAGTGTTACTATTTTAAAACATGTTTATAGAAGTAGGTGCTTAAATACTGGAATGCAATAGATGCCTTGGATAAGTTAAACATCCATTTCTTTTGAACGTATTCCCACTACAAGAGAATTCTGACTGCAAAAACAATAAACAGTAAACAAATTGTTGCCAAAAAACAGCTCTCCTTGCCTATTTTCTTTTGCTAGAAGCTGGAAGCATCTGTTGTTGATCCTGCCATAGTTCTTATTGATAAAAGTGAGGAATGAGAATAGTTTTGGGGAAGGATGGACAGTCGTGAATTTTGAACAGCTGTGTAATTAAAACTTGTCAGTTTTTCTTGGGAGTTTGCTTGTTTTGGTGTCTTTATTCATCATATGGTTCCTTTCCTGGTTAGCAGTAGAACCGAGCCCCACTCAGTGTCAAGCCCCTGCTAGGTACTGAAGAAAAGAAGAGTCACAATAACAATACTTTGTAATTTCACTTTGATAACTAAACACTTTATCTTTATATCTCATTTATCTTTATTGCAGGTGTGAGTAGAAACAACCCATAATATATAAAATAATCTGGTACATAGGATTCTCTGGTTTAAAAATGATTCTAATGGGTAGATGAAAGAAGATTATATCTCTCTAGGTCCATGAACACCATTCACATTATATGCCATGTCCTCTGTCCTTGATGTGCTGATGGTTTACTGGGGAACCCAAACATGTAAGCAAACCTCAGAATGCTGAATAATTAGCCTTCTTGTATGGGGAGGTCCCCAGGCCCCCAATGGCAGAGCAGGAAGTCCATGAGGAAATTTCGCAAAATGAGATAATATTTCAGTAGTTCAGTGGGTTCCCAGTAGTTCAAGGAATTGACTCTTGTGGACAACGTATTTTATTTTATTTTTATTGTGTTCAGTTAGCCACTGTATAGTACATCATTACTTTTGATGTAGTGTTCAGTGATTCATTAGTTGTGTATAACACCCTTTGCTCATCACAACATGTGCCCTCCTTAATACCCATCACCTTATTACCACATCCCCCCACCCACTTCCCTTCTGAAACCCTCAGTTTGTTTCTTAGTGTCCCTACTCTCTCATGGTTCATCTTCCTCTCTGATTTCTCTCCCTTCAGATTTCTCTCCCTGCCCCTATGGTCTTCCATGCTATTGCTTATGTTCCAGATATGAGTGAAACCATATAATAATTGTCTTTCTCTGCTTGACTTACTTCACTTAGTATATCCCCATTACAGATAAAGGGTTGATACCCAAGATCTGTAAAGAACTTCTCAAACTCAACACTCAAAAAACAAATGACTCAATCAAAAAATAGGCAGAAGACATGAAGGACACTTCAGATAAGACCTACAAATGGCTAATAGACACTTGAAAAAATGCTTAACATAACTAGCCATCAGGGAAATAAAATCAGAGCCACAATGAGGTGCTAACTTACCCCAGTTAGAATGGCAAAAATTAACAGAACGGGAAACAACAAATGTCGAGGATGTGGAGAAAGGGGAACCTGCTTACACTGTTAGTGGGAATGCAAGCTGGTGCAGCCATTCTGGAAAACAACATAGAGTTTCCTCGAGATGTTAAGAGTAGAGCTACCCTATGACCCAGTAATTGTACTACTAAGTATTTACCCCGAAGATACAGATGCAGTGAAAAGAAGGGGCACATGCCCCCCCAATGTTCATAGCACCGTTGTTCACAACAGCCAAACTGTGGAAGGATGATTTCAAGTTTGCTGGTGGAGAGGGTGGGAAAGTGCCCACACGCAGCCAGAGAGCCCAGGGACAAATATGTGAGCTATAATAACATTTATAAGGACATTTAGCATTTGAGGAACTGAGCAGTGTTGTGTGGCTCCATGAGGAGAGGTCTGTACAGCCAGGGTTCTGGCTACTGTCACATACATTGTTTTATTATATTCTCATGACAAGCCTGGGAAGATTGTTGCTGGTATAGATCATTTATAAGCTGTCAGCATAACTTGAGGATAGATTGTATAGACCCCTTTCTGCCACTCTGAGTTTACTCCCTGGGAGATGATAATGTGTACAAAGTTATTTGAAAAACTCAGTATGATGGGCCTATTGAAGTTTCTGCAAACAAATCATTTACTCTATGGGAAATAGGAAAGTGCAACTAAACATCACCTCATAAAGTAGTAAGGAGTTACAACGTGCTTTTCATTTGAAAATATGTTGGTTTGAAATTGAAATGGCAGTGTGGTCCAAGGCATCTTATGTATCAAATTCTGTGAGCATAGACATGGGCCAAGGCCTCTCCTTGGATACCTTCAACCCCTCCGTAATTGGTGCCATGTTTAATTCCCATGATGGGCTCAGTGTGAAAAGTTTGAAGTAATAAAGAAATAAAACTTTTGCATGATCAGTTCTGATTTGGAAATGAGGTTGAATGAAAATTTTATTTGGCTTAAAATGCATATACGATATAGTAGTGGAATGTAGAATAAACATTTATGTATTCTTTCTAAGGCTAGAAAAAGGGAAGAAATTTTGACATTCTCAAAAGCAGTTTGAAGATAATGATTTCTACTAGTGGCAAAGTTACTAACCCTTGTGATCTCTTCTAAAGTTTTTCAGTGGAACTGGATCCTTCGTGCTCTAGACCTCAGCTTTCCATTCTTGATAAAAGGCATTTCGTTCCAGTTCAATTTTGATTAAGAAATTATTCTCAGGTTACAGTGGGAGTATTTCTGCCAAAACTACTGACATATTTTTTTAATTTCCCTAGATTTTCTGCTTTGCTATAGAACAACAAAAAGCAAGGCAAGATTATATAAGAAAGATATAGAGCCATTTTATTTAGTTTCTGTTTGAATCTCAGCACTGCAGCTATATATTTGGGCTAACAAGCTATGTGAATTACCCTTTTAGGTCAAACTAAATCCAGACATTTCAAAAAGTCAGAGAATGAACTCATACATTTTCATTTCCCTTAATTTGTTTGTTAGCTGCTCTACTATTCATTATTTTCATTTATTAATTCAATAAATAGTTATTCAATGTCTACACTTTGTTAGAAATTGTGTACAACAACAAAATAGGTGTTTTGCTTTTTTCTTAATCAAGAATTGGACAAAGTATTTTCCTACTTTAGCTATTTTACAGTTACCTGTAAATCACTCTTTTCCATCTGTTTAAACGAGACACATGATATATAATTACTTAAGGGAAATGTCTAACACATGTTATTGACTATATTAATAAGTTGAACCATATGGAGTTGCCATATTCGAACATTTTGACCAAGTAAAGCAACAAGTTCATATATATCAACACAATAAATGAATATTTTCATTATAAAATTAAATATTTTAAATATTTAACCTTTTCTAATAAAATTTTTAGAGGAGCTTTTACTAACAGCAAAACTAGGCAACACAGCAATTACATTATGTGTTCACATGCCTTTTATGATTATTAAAAACATACATTCATTGTTCTTGGTAAACAACTTAAAAATTATTCCTTTTTATCAATAAAGCAAAAACTCATGGCAACATTTATGTCTATGTTATGCACTAATATTGACAGTGCTTCTTCATTTCAGAAAATTCTGAGACCTTGAAATATTCAATACACTTTTGAGAGTATGAATATTTTTGCTTTTGTTGCTCATCTAGAACAAGTGATTTTTCAAGGTGCAGAATATATGGCTTGGCATTTATATAGTTCATAAAGTTTGTATATATCCAAAAACACGAAGAGGTGAATCTCTGTGATCAGGTTCTCAGAGGAAAGCTTCTTTCTACTTGGAAAATACTGTGGCCCAAGAGTCGCCATTCATGGGGTTGACACACCTGGGTCAATCAAAAATCCAGCCAATTGCAGAATAAGAATTCTGGTGAACATCAGTGTATGTTAAAACTTTAAATACATTATTTCAAAGGAAAATAAGAATTTATAAACTAGATGTGTTTATAACTCATGAAGTTTAATAGGTAAATCCAAGGAAGTCCAGATTTGCTTATTGTTACAATCAGACATCAGCACTCTTTCCCCATTTTTCCTTAATATTTGAATAAGTTTATTCGGTCATTTTTACAAATTTAGTATTAATAATTTATTTCATTGTCAACGCAAACTGAAAAATTGGACCTTGAGTTTCCTTTAGGAAATATCATTCAGCAAACACAAATTGTATTCCATCAAAAAATACTAAAGTCTTACTTTTTTCTCTTGGTTTTATAAAATAATTTAATGATTGCAAAATAAAATCACAATACTAATTAAGAAAAAGCTAGTTTGGAGTGCCTGGGTGGCTCAGTTGGTTAAGCCACTCCCTTCAGCTCAGGTCATGATCCTGGAGTCCCAAGATCAAGTCCCACATCAGGCTCCCTGCTCAGCGGGGAGTCTGTTTCTCTCTCTGACCTTCTCCCCTCTCATGCTCTCTCTCACTCACTCTCTCTCTCAAATAAATAAATAAAATCTTTAAAAAAAGAGAAAGAAAGAAAGAAAAAGCTAGTTTTTCTTTTTATACTTTTTGGTGTTTAATGTTTTCTTTAAAGCATTTTTGTTAAAGTGTGTTTATTAGTAGAGCTCAAATTTACATTTTTCACATGATTTGAGTTTTGGTGAAAGCCCCAAACTTAAGGGGCTCATTAAATAGAATCGTGATTTTAAACCTGAGATGCTGTGTCACCCATTCAATTACACATAGAATATGCAGCTACCAAGTAATGATTGAGTTTTTAAGCAAATGAATGTGACTTTATATATCAAAATGCTTTTCTGCAATGATAATGCAGATAGGGAGGTAATTGTAGTATTGTACACTCATAAAGGTAAGGAAGTCTACCTCTGTGTACTTCAGAGAAATATTCTTTTTTTTGAAGATTTTATTTATTTATTTATTTGACAAAGAGATACAGTGATATATAAAAGCAACTATAAATGCTTAAGGAACTGGTTTTATTTACCTGTGACATTTTTCAACGCTGTCTTCATGTCCTCTTGGCTTACAGACAGTGAGACACAGCTCCGAAGAGACATGGTTTTCTGCCAAAGTCTTGTGGCCACTGTGTGTGCGTTCTCCGAACAGCTCATGGCAGCCTTAAACCAGATGTTTGACAACAGCAAAGACAGTGAGATGGACACAGGGGAAGCCAGCAGAAGGTGGCTGGACCAGATAGCGACTGCAGGTGTTCTTTTTCACTTTCAGTCGCTCCTGTCGCCAAATCTGGTAAGGAATCCCAGTGCCTCCCACTGGAACATACGTTGTTAACATATCCTCGGTAATTCATGACATGTCAGCAGTCAGTCAGCTACTTGAAAAGAATGTATTTTGCCATGAGCAAATACAGTTTGGGTAAGTATATAGAAGATACTCCTTCTTTCCTGATTTTTATTTATTCTCCGGCTGCTGAAAGCTGAGAAAGCCTCCATCTGTTACTAATTCCTGTATCCTTAAGTACTAACTGAGAAGGACCATCAAGGGGAAGAGGCTCTTTCTGATGGGATTCCTTATTTCCAGTCCAGAAGAAACAGCTTGCCATGAAACCCAAGCTCCCACTGAGATTGATGTTGGGAGCGTGCTTGATAGACAGGATCAGACAACTTGCATGCCATACTCCCTGAGAGTCTGTTTAAATTTGTGTATGTTCAATGATTCTATTTCCTTTCTTTGTATGAATGTTTGTCCTGTTAAATCTAAGAATATTTCATATTTATGCATCCATTTCCCACAGTGCCTATGAAGAAAGTATCTCAAAATATTTGATGAATAAAAGTGGTTTTTTAAGATATCTTTTCTGTGGTTCTGATAGTTGTCATGATGTTTAAAGGCAAATATATTCACTCGTATAAACTTAAGGGGCTCATTAAATAGAATTGTGATTTTAAACCTGAGATGCTGTGTCACCCATTCAATTACACATAGAATATGCGGCTACCAAGTAATGGTTGAGTTTTTAAGCAGATGTATGTGACTTTATATATCAAAATGCTTTTCTGCAATGATAATGCAGATACGGAGGTAATTGTAGTATTGTACACTCATAAAGGTAAGGAAGTCTACCTCCGTGTACTTCAGAGAAATATTCTCTTTTTTTTTTTTGAAGATTTTATTTATTTATTTGACAAAGAGATACAGTGAGAGAGGGAACAGAGCAGGTGGAATGGGAGAAGGAGAAGCAGGCTTCCTGCTGAGCAGGAGGACCAATGTGGGGCTCGATCCCAGGACCCTGGGATCGTGATCTAAGCCGAAGGCAGACACTTAACAACTGAGACACCCAGGTGCCCCAGTAGCAAATTTTTTTGAAAAGAGTGTGTACCCCATGTGGGTGATATTTGGTTGCTAATAAAACTAAGAAATGTTTAACTAATGAAAATTTTGAAATAAGGCACTTTGGGAAAAGTTTGAACATTTAAAAAATATATTAATTAATCATTTCTTACCAAATAGAAATTATATAAGATAGGAAGACCACTTCCTAACATATGGTAGCATGAAGTGTCTGTTGAATGAATGAATGAATGAATGAATGAGGCTTCATTCTTATTCTGCTCCTACCTTAAAACTGCCATTGTTTAATCAAGTGCTAGTGCTTTCACTTTAAACTTAATTTTGTTTGCAATCCCAATGAATGGGAGAAAATATTTGTAGTTTGTATATCTGATAAGTGACTATATCAAAACTCTAGAAGGAATTCTTAAGACTTAAAACACTAAAAAGACAATTCAATTAAGAAGACTCCTACAAAAATAATCAACGGAACAATGAAAGGGTGCGCAGATGGGAGATGCAAGGGCCACTCGATTGATTCAGTCAAGTGCTGAAGGCAGCATTATGAAAACAAAAACAAAATAGAAGCTCTTATTTAAAAAACAAAAAAGGCAAATGGAATGGAATATTATTTGGCAAGGAAAAGAAACAAAGGAATGCTATAACAGATGGATTCATCTTGAAAACATGCTAAGTGAAAGAAGTCAAAACGGAATGATTCCATTTATGTGAAATGTCCACAGCAAGGTAATTCAAAGAGACAGGAAGTGGATTAGCAGTTGAATAGGGCTGAGGGGATTTGGAGGGAAAGGGGAGTGGGAATGACTGCCAGTGGATGTAGGGTATCTTTTTGAGGTGATGGAAATGTTTTAAAATGGAATGTGGAGTGCCTGGATGGCTCAGTTGGTTAAGCGACGGCCTTTGGCTTAGTCATGATCCTGGAGTTCCAGGACTGAGTCCCGCATTGGGCTCCCTGTTCAGTGGGGAGTCTGCTTCTCTCTCAGACCCTCTCTGCTCTCATGCTCTTTCTCTCTCTTTCATTCATTCTCTCAAATAAATAAATAGATAAGATCTTTAAAAAATAAAATGGAATGTGATGATGGTTGCACAACTTTGTGAATATTCTCCTAACCATGAAATTGTACACTTTGGGTAAATTGCTTGGTAATGTAAATTATATCTCAATAAAGCTGTTAAAAAATTATAAAAATAATAGGCAAATATACTGAGATATCCTTGGAATACTGGAAATGTAGCTATATGCCCTAAGATTGTCCAACTGTGTATTTTAGGATCGAAAACCTTACAGATAATATAGTTTAAAGACTTTTCAATAAAATATAAAATAAAAAAAACACAAAGAATTTGATTGGCATTTCTCCAAAGAAGATATAAAATGGCCAAAAAGCACATGAAAAGATGATCAACATCATCAGCTGTTGGGGAAATGCAGCTTGAAACTGCAGTGAGATGTTATGACACTTGTGAGGTGGATAGCCCGTATTCCAAAAGACAATCACAGGTGTTGGTAAGGAGAAATTGTAACCCTTTCATACATTGCAGGTGGGAATGTAAAATAGTGCAGCCATTTTTTTATTTTA
Source organism: Spilogale gracilis (assembly GCA_004023965.1). NCBI lineage: Eukaryota > Metazoa > Chordata > Mammalia > Carnivora > Mephitidae > Spilogale > Spilogale gracilis. The sequence goes on along the minus strand of PITA01004979.1, from coordinate 75,496 downwards.
TATATTTTTTAACTTGAGTATAGTTGACACAATGTTACATTAGTTTCAGATGTGCAACATAGTTATTCAACTTCTCTATATGTTGTGTTTTGCTCATCACAAGTGTAGCTACCATCTGTCACCATACAACACCATTACAATATCATTAACTCTATTCCCTATTCTGTGCTTTTTATTTATTTGTGTTTCCTTATGCTGTGCCTTTTATTCCTATTATTTGTTCATTCCACAACTGGAAGCCTACATCTCCCGTTCCCTTTTATCCATTTTTCCCATCCTTCCCTTTGGCAACCTTCAGTTTGTTGTGGTTTTTATAGGTCTGATTCTGTCTTTTTGTTCATTTAATCATTTGTTTTGTTCTTTAGATTCCACATCTGCGTGAAATTGTATGGTCTTTATCTTTCTCAGTCTGACTTATTTCACCTAGCATTGATACCTTCTAGGTCCATTCGTGTCATCACAAATGGCAAGATCTCACCTTTTTTATGGCTGAGTAATATTTGTGTGTGTGTGTGTGTCTGTGTGTGTGTGTTTGTCTGTGTGTGTGTTTGTGTGTTGTACATAACATATTCCTTATCCATTTGTCTACTGACAGACACCAAGATCAGTGCAGCCATTTTAGAAAACAGTGTGGCACTTCTTCAAAATGTTAAACATAGAATTTCCATACTGCCCAGTAGTTCTAATATTATGTAATATCCAAGAGAAATGGAAACTTGTATTTGCACAAAAACCTGTACACAAATATTCTTAGCAAGATTATTCCTAACAGCTTAAAAGTAGAAACAGCCCAAATGTCCATGAGTTGGTAATTGGATAAATGAGTTGTGGTATAGCCATACCATAGAATATTATTCAACCATAAAAGGAGAATGGGATACTGACACCTACAACATGGACAGGCCTTGAAAACATTATGCTGAGTGAAGTAAGCCCAGTTGCAAAAGACCACATTATTATCTGGGTCCATTATTGTGTTATATGTGAAACAGGCAAATTTCAGAGATTGAAAGTAGACTAATGGTTGCCTGGGGCTAAGGACTGGGGAAAAGGAGTGGGGAGTGAATGCTAACAGTATGGAGTTCCTTTGTAGGGTGGTGCAAATACTGAAAAATTAGATTATGGTGATAGTTTTACTACTCTGTGAATATACTAAAAAACCCTATGCCATGCACTGTAAATGGTAAATTTTATAGTACGTGAATTACATCTCAAGAAACTGTTTTTAAAAAAAAAAGAAACTTTTTTTCTTAGTCTTTTGAAACCCTTAACTTCATTTAAAGAATTGATAAAAAATATATATATATAAAGTTTGCTTTAAAAGAAAAGTAAAAGAAACCCGTATTTTCCTTCTGCCTCTATAACAAATGCATAAAAGCCTCCTAGGAATGTGGAAGGTTCTTTGGGAGCTGCAGGAGCCAGCAGTGTGGGTGTGTCCCTGAGCTCTGAGCACAGGCCATCATCACTCGGGTATCACTTTAGCCACGTCTGCTGAAGCATCACGGCTTGCACTGTAGCCATCAGTGGCCCACCTGTTTGGGTCATTTCTTACTTGTGCGTATTCCTTTAATTTGGAAAATACTGATTCTTCAGTCCTGTCCTTCCAGTTCTACATGGCATGGTCTTGCTACTTCAAAGGACTTTAAAAAATAAGTTCCCTGGGGTGCCTGTGTGGCTCAGTCCTTAAGTGTCTGCCTTCAGCTCAGGTCATCAGGCTCCCTGCTCTGCGGGAAGTCTGCTTCTCCTTCTCCCTCTCCCTCTCCCACTTCCCCTGCTTCTGTTCCCTCTCTTGCTGTGTGTGCCTCTCTCTATCAAATAAATAAAATCTTTAAAAATAAATAAATAAATTCGCTAAGCATTTATCCAGCACTTACTGTATACCATATATCACATTAAGTACCAAGCCAAGGGGCAAAGGTGATGATTCTCTCAACTTTTTGGTTTCCATGCTGTAGATCTTTGGGATCTGGGGTTGCGTTGGTATTTCTTTTTCACACAATGGACATTCTTTACTATCTCCTTCACCCTCTGTTAATGCTGCCTGAAAAATATGGCTATAAGCTTACAGCAACTTTTAAAAACGCATATAAAATGGTATGCCTGGGCAGCTCAGTCCGTTAAGCATCCAACTCTTGATCTCAACTTAGGTCTTGATCTCAGGGTCATAAATCCAAGCCCTGTGTTGGACTCCATACTATGGTTGGAGCCTACTTAAAAAAAAAAATGCGTTAAAAATAATTATTTAAAAGCATGTTAAAAAATCATTATTTAATGCATGATAAATATTATTTAAAAGGATCATTGATATTCTTTTTTTTTAAGATTTTGTTTATTTATTTGACAGAGAGAGAGATCACAGATAGGCAGAGAAGCAGGCAGAGAAAGAGGGAGAAGCAGGCTCCCCGTAGAGCGGAGAGCCCAATGTGGGACTCGATCCCAGGACCTGAGATCATGACCTGAGCCGAAGGCAGAGGCCTAATCCTCTGAGTCACTCAGGCACCCAGGATCATTGATATTCTTAAGGAAACAAATGTTACATTTAAAACATAAGCTGTGTATGATAAAGTTTATTATTCTTTCATCATGCACAAAACTGCTAATAGGAAGGCCAGAATGTAGTACTACAAAAAAAAATATTGCTGAGACATGCACTGAACTTATTACCGTATCTGGGCTGTACTTGCCTCAGCTGTAAAATAATATGCTGTTAGAAATACAGGAGTGATTAAAACAAATCAGATCGTATACTCACAGGGTTTTAGATTAAGGCCCTATAAAGGCAAGGAAGATAAATATGATTCTTGTCCCCAAGATCTTTGGAAGAGAAATCATTGCATAGATGCAAACTACTTTTATTATTGTAAAACAGGATGGCAACTATGTACTGTAGCTTTTTAATAAAATGATATTCTTGCCTTTTAGCTGTTACATTTTTAAGATTATAGAAGTTTACAGGCAGATAGATGTTTATTGTATACACATTTATTTGTAAGTGTTAAAAATCAATATGGTTTGAATCCAGCTACAAAATAGACTAAAAAGTTGTGTAGAACCATTTAGATAATCTAGAAAAGGAAAACTCTAAAACTATAAAAGAGACTTGTAAATTTGAGGGATTTTTTGGGAGGGATTTTTTATTACATTTTAGGCCATAAATTCTTAGATGAGTGTTGGTAATTTGGTTTGCATGTAAACAAAACACAAGTGAAGCTACTTAAGGGTCTGGTGATGTGATGTTATGTAATGTTCTAGCCTATACAATTCTATCATATCATGTATTGTTTCCTTTCCTTTAGACAGATGAACAAGCCATGCTAGAAGATACACTGGTTGCACTGTTTGATTTGGAAAAAGTTTCTTTTTACTTTAAACCATCAGAAGAAGAACCTCTGGTTGCAAGTAAGTAGTTAAATGGTTTGTAGGTATTTCATAGATTTTTTTTTTTTGAGATTTTATTTATTTGACAGAGAGAAACACAGCAAGAGAGGGAACACAAGCAGAGGGACTGAGAGAGGGAGAAGCAGGCTTCCGGCCGAGCAGGAAGACCGATGTGGGGCTCGATCCCGGGTCTCCAGGATCATGACCTGAGCCAAAAGCAGTCACCCAACCAACTGAGCCACCCAGGTGCCCCTTCATAGAATTTTTTTAGCATCAAACAACATCATATGACATAACTTTGACATTAATATGTTTGATATAGGTCCAATTGTTTTATAAAAAATATTAGATTTTGGGTAAAATAATAACCAACTGTAGAAGAGATAGAAAATATATGTAATTTAAATCCATAGATAATTCTTAACTTTCATTTTTACCTATTAGTTTGACCTCCAAAACATTTCATGAGAGTGTGCATCGAAATTTTATGCTAATCAAGATTTTATTTTTTTTCCTGTTACTATGATAGAATATATAAATAATTTACCATTTAACCAATTTTCAGTGTTCAATTCAATGGCATTAAGTACCTTCAAAGTGTTGTCCTACCATTTTCACCACTCATCTCCAGAACTTTTTCATCCTACTGAACAGAAACACTATACTCATTATGGAATAACTTCTATTCTTCCTCCTCATAGTAATCTCTTCCACTTCTGTTCTACCTTCTGTCTCTAAGCAGGTGCCTAGAGTACTTTATATAAATTTGTCCTTCCTGCTGCTTTTTTCATGTCAATTTTTTAAATAAAAGAACTGCCTTAATATTTCTGGCTATAATGGATAAACTCAATGGCCTTCAAGACTTTTTATGCAAATATATAACAATTATATAGCAAAACTGTTGAATTGAGTTTTCCTTCCCTATTTCAGCTATCTTGTAGAGAATGTATTAGCAGACAATGAATTACAACTATTTAGGGCCAAAAAGAAAGAGAAGAAACCTAAATTATGTTCATATTGTGTGAATTTAGATCTAAACCAATCAAAGAAGACATAATTATTTGATTTGGCCATAATGGATAAAATTAATAATTCAGAAGGTATAAACATATATTCTACATTTTCCTCATTTAACAATGAAAATTGGCAAGCATTACATCTTAGTGCCAAATTTTAACATGTATAAATACAATTATATTAATTCTCTTGATTCATTTTTTTATCTTGTACAATTTCCAAGATGGGAAAACTTTTCCCGTCTTGTTTGCTGTCCAATTCCAGCACCCAAGAGAGTGCCTGGAATGAAAAAGGCCATATTATTTTTCAAGAAAATGAATGAACAAATATTAATTAAGTGTATACAATCAGGTTTTATGGTTATAAAAATAGAATGAAAAAAGCTGTAAAGAATAAAGGAGAGAATTTCAACAGAATATAGTTGTAACTGACATTGCAAAGAAGTTACTTTATGAGTAGGATGGAAGGATTGAAAAGTACCCCCTCAATTTTGCAGTTTGCCATCATTAGGCCTCATACATGGAATATTTTAGAAGCATACATTCAGAGAAATAGCAATATCTAGGCTTTAATCTCTATATCTTTGCTTCAAGTATCATCATGTAGCTACCATTTCAACATTATTATGAATAGGTTTACAATGTATTTATCAACCCAAGAAATCTTTAGCAGTTTGTTATTTTTGTTTCTTGTTTTTTCATAAAGGTGAGGGTCCTATGTATTACATAAAATAGAAGATGTGAGCTTCTACAGGACTGAGAAAGGTTCTTATTTATTTTCATATTTCTAATATGCAGAATGATAAATAGGGACTCAATAAATATTCTTTTAAATCAATAATCACTTAATCTGTTTTAAGAACAATAAGCATTCATGCATTCATCAAAAATTTCTTAAATGCCTTCTTATGGCCAACAACTAATCTAGGTGTTGGATAGAGCAGAGTACTAACCAAACATATCCCTTTTGGAGCTGGTATTCCAGTGGGGAGAGATAAATAATAAGCAACATAAATAACTTAATTTGATCGAAAGCTAGAGGACAATAATATAAATGTATGAGAGGAAATAGAAGAGAACAAAGGATAACAATGCAGGGACAGGTGGGAGTTTGCAAATATTTCACAAGCTAGGAAAGCCTAAAGGGGAGAGCAAAGACCTGAAAGGTGGAGAGATGTTTGGAAGAGGGGTGTTCCAGACTCTGAGGTGGGAGCAGGTGTGGCATGCTCTCAGGATAGCAAGGTGGCCTGTGTGACTGGGGTGGCATGGGTGAGGAGAAGGAACAGGGGTTGAGAACAGAGAGGAGACCAGACCATTGATTGAACTTCACCTTTCTAATTAAGCCATGGAGCAAAGGAATGACCTGATCTGGCTTACTACTTACTACTGCCTCTGACTGCTGTGTTGACTAGAGCATTACTGGGGTCAAGGACAGAAGCAGAGCAACCAGTTAGGAAGCTACTACAGTGACCCAGGTTGAAACGTGACGTTACTTGACCTTGACTTAACCTTGAAGGTAGCTGTGGGGATGGTAAAAGTTCATTCTGTATGTATTAAATTATAAAGCTAGAGAGAACAGAATTTTATTAGAGTTTCATCTTCACTGACAAATGATAGAGAATGACAACATGAATTACAATGTTATAGGTTTAGGTTATATTCATTTTGGGGTATTTGCTTTCAATGGTTCAGCTCTGTGGGCTTCCTCCCCCACTCCCCTGTCTCTGGGGGCAAGCCTCCAGACCCTCTTATTTGTTTCTACCTTTTTGCCGATGGTCCTTGTCTCCCGTGGTGGTCCAGAAGTGCGAAATATCACATTTCAGGCTGATTTCATGGGTGTTCCCAGTGGTCTTGTAGTGTTTTTTTTTTTGCTGGAATTCAGCTCTCTTCAGGGAACTCCCCGAAATGTGGTCACCTGGCCTTCTGCCATCTTGACTCCCCAGGTTTAGGTTATATTCAAGAGGGAACTTGGTAAAGGTCATTAATTGATAAGGACAATGTTATTTAAACAAGTTGTATGGTTTTCTGCGGGAATGTATAAAATAGAACATATTCTATATTTATACTTTAATAATGTAGGCGTAATTTTGCCAAAGGTAGAGAAACTCTATTTTCACAGTATAATCTGTTTTTTTCTTTTAAATTTTGCTTGAGGAGTCATAAACTCACAAGAGTACTGTTTTCCATTGTTTAAATATGACATTACTGGTGAATGGTCTGTTGAACAAGCAGGCAAGGGATCCCTGTTATAAGCTCGATAAAATATTTACTTATTGCATAGCTGCCATGAGAGATTTAACTTCAGCACATTGAAAAATATAATAAACATTAAAGATTAAGTAATTAAGACCATGTAATTAATATTAGTATGCAAATGCACGTATATCTGCGACTAGCATAAAAATTAGTATATATTTTTAGAGGGACCTGGGTGGTTCAATTGATTAAGCAACTGCTTTTGGCTCGGGTCATGATCCCGGGCCCCCAGGATCGAGCCCCACATCGGGCTCCCTGCGCAGCTTCTCCTTCTCTCACTCCGTCTGCTTGTGTTCCCTCTCTCGCTGTGTTTCCTTCTGTCAAATAAATAAATAAAATCTTAAAAAAAATATTAGTATATATTTTTAAGGATTTCCCTGAAGGATAACCTCAACTTCTGTGAAACCAGATCCCTAGTGAAAGGTCATTTACAGTGCTACACTATTAGATATTTCAAGTAAGGTACTAACAGCAATGACAGGAGTATAGTTATCCTTTTAAGTTGATTCAGGAAAGAAGAGAATTTTTCAATACCCAAGTGTCATCACATCCTATTTAAGTAGTGCAAGGCAACTAGAGGTTTATTATTAATTGCATGTGATTTGATCTTTCTGTAAGCTTAGAAGCAGAGAAGTCATACGACAAATTAATTTGCATCGTTATAGTGAAGATTCCTTTGGCTGTGTGTCTTTGAGGGAAGGGCCAAGGGGAGGAGGCATGAAGATGTAAAGAGAACACTGGTTTTGAAGATAAGAAACTTGAATTCCACCCCTGCGCCCCTCTCATCCACAAACATGAGAGTACTAGCTTTCCCTGACTCATGGGGCTTAATAAGATAATGTATTCAAAAGTCTCTAACATTACGTGAGGTTGATAATAGTATTGAGTCAACACTGGAATCCATCCTCCTTACTTTATTACTCTGTATTATTTTTAAAAAGCTATATTTAGCATTTCTCATAGTCATATTTTTGCCTTAAAGAATGAGATTCTGAAGGAATATGGCGTGCCAAGCAAGTAGAACTCAAATGTCTGGATTGAAGACATTTTATTTTACTTGAAGAAATAATTATTAACTACATACACCATACCTAATGCTGAACTAAGTTCTGGAGATATTAAATAAAGACCTTGCTGTTACAACTTAGAAACTAGTGAGAGACACAACATGGCAGTGTAACCCATTACTGGATAGGGAAGGTACAAGGTCCTTCCTATGCCATATTATGTACTTAGTGAAGGAGGAGTAAGTGAGCTAAATGATTAGGTTGTATAAAACTAAATATATTTTATGGAAAATCTTCATGTTTTTGGAAAATAATATAATGATAGCAGATCTTCCCCCTCTTTATGGTGATACAGGTAATTTTACTATAATGACTAAGGGAATTAATATTTTTGAGCTTTCACTCTTTTCACCTGGGCTAGGCATTGTGCCTGGAACTACAGATTCCATGGTGAATAGGACAGACATGTCCCTATCTTGAGGTAGCTCACAACCTACTTGGGAGAAAACAAGCAATCAATGACAAAGATGATTAGGACCGTGCTAAAGCTTTGCAGGAAATAAGGAATGCATAATGAATGAGGATAAGGTGGCCTTTTAAGGGGTCAACATGGAAGGGCTCTCAGCAGAGTAGCTTTTATGTTGAAATCCAAAGGGCAAGACCCAGTCCTGTACAGGGTCAAGGAAGAGCAATTTAGGAAATGGAAACTGACAACTTCTTAGAGACTTATTTTCAAACTCATGGGCCCATTCAGTGATGGAGGACCATGCTTACAGGGACAGGATGCTGCTGTTGAAACTCCTCTCTAGAATGAATCTCTCTGTAGGGTGGAACCTTTTCCTCGTGCAATAATGTTTTTGAAGCCTTTAATCATTACATAGTCCTAATCATCGAGTTTGTTTTTCATAGCAATGAATTTCCACAAAAGGTAGCAATTTTCAGCTCCACATTGCTGTGCACTTTTATAAGTATACCAGTTACTTTGAGAGAAAGTCTTCATTTTTTCACTCTTAGATTTAACTTCATTTTAAGTTTAATATGCTTGATAATGTTCGGTCATTTTCAGTTGCTTAGGTCCTGGTAGAGCATCTTCTTTGTTCTTTGTTAGTCCTACAATACTGAACTCCAACTGCTACATTATTATTTTTCTTTCAAGAACATTATCCATTTGATAATAGAGATTGGCCACTTTGCTGCCAAAAGGTAAAGGAATGGAATTTTAAAAAGTGAAATAAAAATGAAAGATATTGCATGAAAAAGGGAACTAAGAGATATATAAATAATTTTGTACACATTGAGATTTTCTTCAATGTCCACATCCTTTTTCTTTATTATGGAGCCAGGAAAAAAAAGGATTTTCTCAGTCTTTAAAATCCAGTTAATTTCCAACTCTTCAACTGAGAAATGTCTTCTCTTTCCTAAACCAAAATCCTTCATAACTCCCTTTAAAATATAGAAACAAAAATAAAATACGCATTATTATATGACAAAAAAGAGACTTGTAGATGTTAATGCAATACATCTGCTATGGATATACATAATTAGATACATTTAATAAGAAACCTGGAATCTCTGTCATTACAGTATTTAACCTTAAACTCTGCTTTTTACAAATAATTTTATTTAAGAAGCAGGTTAGAACTAACAAATATCGAATCAAGAATATGTATTGTCTACTATATTTTTGCCTTGATTTTTAACTGGTTAATAGGACTATTCTAGACTTTTAGGAAGATTTCACTTTCTTTTTTTAATGACCGGAAATTATTTGTCATGGGTAACATAAATGAAAAGGATTTGTGGCAGCACTGTGAAATACTGCTACAGCATTGAAGCTTTTTGGGTTGGTTGATTTTGAGGTTCAGTTTACTTTTTATTTTTTATTTTTGAGTAATTAAATTTAGGATCTTTGTGAAAACAAAGAATTTGGACAGATAATTTCTAATGACTGTAGAGCATCAACAGAGGTCTCTCGTGCTCAGAGAATGGAACTTGCAAAACCCATGCTAATTTTGATAATGGTTGCTATGTACCCAATTTCTTGTACCCTACTTAGGAATTGTACCCCAAGGACTCATTTTGACTAAAATATGAATGAGGCAGATGCCCTTGGAGATTCTGATTCCAAACCATGTGTAACTAAACTTCTCATTTAGTTAAGTGAGACATCTGGCATATCAAAGTATAACGAAGTTTCCTATTGTAGAATTTTATATACAGTGCAGTAATAAATCTGTTGCTTTAGCTGATAAGAATCTGATTTAATACTCTTTCACTGAATAGCAAGTTTGCTGAACCTGAACTTGACATACATGGGTACTTCTAATATATAGTTTCTAGCGATTTTCAAGAGCTTTTTAAAAAGTTAGTGAATAAGGGTACCTGGGTGGCTCAGTCATTAAGTGTCTGCCTTTGGCCCAGGTCATGATCCCGGAGTCCTGGGATCGAGCCCCCATCGGACTGCCTGGTCTGTGGGGGGCCTGCTTCTCCCTCTTTCACTCCCCTTGCTTGTGTTCCCTCTCTAGTTATGTTTCTCCTTCTTAAATAAACAAAATCTTTTAAAAAAAGTATAAGCAACAAAAGCAAAAATAAACATATAACCGTATATATAAACCACATCAAACTAAAAAGCTTCTACACAGAAAAAGAAGCAATCAGCAAGGGGCACCTGGCTGGTTCAGTTGGTTACGCATCTGCCTTTGGCTCATGTCATGATCCCAGAGTCCTGGGATGGAGCCCTGTGACCAGCTCCCTGCTCAGCTGGGGCCTGTGCCTCCCTCTCTCCCTCCCCCTCTGCTTGTGTTCCCTGTCTAGCTGTGTTTCTCTCTGTCAAATAAATAAATAAAATCTAAAAAAAAAATTAGCAAATATACTTTATAACACATCCTGATTTTTGGTAGTAATGTAACATTAAATGTCATTTTAGATGTTCCTCTTACATATCAAGTGGAGGGAAGCCGGCAGTCTCTGAAAGTTTACTTCTACATTGATAGTTATCATTTTGAACAACTGCCTCAACGTTTGAAAAATGGAGGAGGGTTTAAAATTCATCCCGTTCTTTTTGCTCAAGGTAAACTTTTCTTTTTTTATACATGTACTTAAATTATCTCTATTGATTTTTTAAAATACATATAATTGTTACCATTGTGGCGATTTTTTTCCATTAATTCAAAAATTCCTTCATAGTACCTAGATGATATATTTACTTCTGGGAATGTTTATTAAGGAAACAATAAGATAAGGTTTAAATGTTCATTAAGTAGGACTGTAACAGTATTTATAATGAGGAAACATGACATGAGTGGTTGAAATAGTAAAGATAAATTAATTTGACTTAAATAAATTATGGGAGAGTGATTAAAATTATATAGTTAAAGATATTTTATTTGATAGAAAAAAATGGCAATATACACATGCAGGTTACAAAAAAGAATTTATGTTATAGATAATGTAATCCATTTTCTTAAATATACTTAATGTACATAAAGCGTTTTCATTACCATTGGGTGTTTAAATTGATGATTTTTTTGTTTTTTGAGTTTTCCTGTATTATGCCATTTTTGGTTAGTAAAAATAGATTCCTCTTGTAAATAAAAAAATTTTGTTTTGAAATGAACGAGTTTTAATGCAATAGAAGAAATTGAGTTTTACGTGGGTAGAAAGATTCTTGGTTTCCAAGGAAAGGTCCTGGATCTTTTTTATTTCTGGGGTCACAAATATGGCCTCAAACTGATTAAAAGTCCAGATTATTCTAGTGTAGTTTCTTCTGATCTATGATTTCTTTTTTATTTTAGCTCATGCTATGGTCTTAAGATTATATCCGTTTCTTTGAGCAATTCCACAGAGCATTTCATATTTTCTTCTCTAGAATTTTCAAGAACTGCATTGGTTTTGCTGTGGAATTTTTATATTCTAATAAAAAGATGAGTAGAGGAACAAAACCAATCTCTGTAACAGAAGCACAGACAGGCATGTGAAATCAACATCCACTGCCAAGTGAAAATTCTTGTACCATATGCGTATTATTGTAATTCTAAAAGATAAATTTCCCTTCCTTTGATTGCGTGGTTTAAAAACAATGACTACCTCAAACAGATACTTATAAGAATACATTTCAGCAGAGGAAAATGTCAGATGCAAAGAAGATCTTAGGAGTTATTAGAAGCTATTTTCATTTTTCTTTGGAGGACTGTGGTAATATAAAATTCTGTAAAGGAATGGGGGGGGGGAGGAAACAGCAAAAATAGACCTTTGGAGCTGTGTTAGGAGAAGAGTTTAGCCCAAAATATGTTAAAAGCCATTACACAGATAGTTTTAGAAGACCGAGGAAGATGCTGGTCTGGTAAGTTAACTTTTGCAGGGTTTAACCAGAGTTTACAGTTATTTAAGATTCTTCACTTCCTTTCCTGTATTCCCCTTTTTAAAAATTCTGTCTTTGAAATCATGACTGAGATGACAGATGGCATTCTGCATCTTTTCCAAAAGAATTATTACATTTGTGACACATCAGCCATAAATAGCTGAATATCCATACCCAGCAGCAAATGTTCAGAGGAAAAGGAAGAATATTTTCCAAGTAACCTCTATGTTATAGTTGTGGCTAAAGTTAATTAAAAAAAAATCCCTAACTGTATATTATTTTAGTGAATACAGTATTGCTCTATAAATTGTAAAGAAAAACTGTAGCTCACATTAGGTTTTAAATAATCACACAGCAATCAAATGTGAAAAAGCCACAGTGGAGAGACTTCTGCAGTCGAGGTCACAAAAAGGGAAAGAAGACTGGGAAACAGCTTGTCTCATTAGCACGGTAGCAGTGATAAGGCTGCTTCCGTACAGGCATTGCGGAAGTTCCTCTGTACTCACCAGACTCCCATGAGGATTTATAATTACTCACTCTTGATATTCATCAGATCAAGAGAAGCCCAGGAAAGTCAGCCCTAGCTGGAGTAGAGATTACCATCTGGTAATTGAATGTGGTGGTAAATGAAGAGACTCCAAACACTATCTATTCCGGAGATGAACGTTTACTTAAAGAGTTTTAGTTTTAGATGTACATATGTACATGGATCTTTGCTGGCAAATTAAAAAATATATAGAAAATGAAATGAATTTGAAAGCCTCCTGGGAAAATTATTTATGTTAACCCTTACAAAGTTGTTGGACCGTGTACTTAGAACAGGAAGTAAATGTATTGCTTTCTTCCCATTTTTCTTGCCTGAATGGACCTGTCCGCATAGGAGGGTGCAGGAACTGAGGGAGGGGAGCGCCTCACAGAGATGGCGCCAGCTGTGAAATCAGGAATCCCAGCCCCAGAGGCAAGTAGTTTACGTTTTAGGGAACATATGTCACTGAAGGCCAGATTCGTAGGAGAACAGGAATCTAGGCAAACAGAATAAGTACAGATTGACGAGGGAAAGATCACCCAAGCAGACAAACAGGAAAGTCAGCACAGAGCATAACCAAAATGCTAGAACGGGAAGATCAGATGAAAGCAGTCTCTGGAAGTACTTCCTACAGGTTGGGGAATTAACCTTGTTCAGATCCCCAAGCCCTTGGTAAGGGCTTATAATGATATACTTACCTTCATAAAGCAAGTAAGTACAAACTATGAAAATGGGAGTAAGGATAGATATTCAGGGTCACTTCCTCCACCCACTCCCCACTGGATTGTTTTCATGCTGTCTCTCATGGGTTCTCAATACTGGCTGCCCATTAGTCACCTTGGGGAGGTATTAGAAAATACCCATATTTGGTCCCACACCAAACTGATTAAGTCAGAATCTCTGGGACATAAGGCCCAGATACCACTATATTTTTTAGAAGTTTTGCAGGTGACTCTAAGGTCCACTGGGAGTGAGAAGCACAGGTCAATGTGGATTAGGAAACACTGTGCAATTATCCCGTTAATCTTTGCGTAATTAGATTAATCCATTTCACCAAGGCTTGACATTTGTTGATTTGGAGCAGGTAGGGCAAGGGGGCTGGGCATTCTTGCTTCTGCATCCTTAGGTCATTAGGGTGCGGGCTGTCCCTAGGAGATATGATTTGGGTGGGACAGTTTTCTTCAGCAAAAACTGAAGATGCCCTAAAGAGCTGACAGCTGAGGGATATCTGTCTGGGAATCCCAGGAACTAGACAATAAGCCCACCCTTTCTGGAAGGAGATCCAAACGGGTGACGTGCCATGGTCCACACCTTGTAACCTTTGATCCATTTGAGTCAATACTAGAAGCATCTCCTTCATGACTCTGATGGTCTCCCTTCCTGGGGAGATAATCTAGAAGAAACACAATTAGGGGGCAAGCTAGAGCCCCTGCTGCTACAGCTCATCTTGGGGCTATAGCAGAGTCTCATCTTCCTTCTTTTGTATTTGTTGTAGATCAGCCTTGCTCTTAGCCTGAACTTTCTGGTCTCAGTGACATGACTAAGCCCTATATACATCCCCAAGGGGCTTGATCCCCTTGTTAATTCTGCCCTTCTTAGGACAGGGTCGCTGCATTTGTCCATTTACCATCAAATAAGGATAAGAAAGTACCAAGAGGGACCTGAGGGGGTTCACTGGGTGCCAAACATATTCGTTCCTGCCCTCATTATGTAGCCTCATAGCCCCACTTCCTCACGATGATCAGGGTCCACTAGCCTTGCCAAGATGGTGATTGCCCTCCCTAGGTGCATTGGCACAAGGATCCTCCAGTGCCCTGGTGGCAACCATAGCTTATGTTCAGTGGGGCTCCTTCCTAGGGAAACTGTGCCTCTTTGGGGATCAGGACCTTTTAAGCCTATGGAGCCAGAATTTCAGTGATGGGAAGCATGCATCCCCAAGTGAGGCACTCAGGCTGATGTTGTATGAGATTCTTAGAGCTGCTATAACAAACTACCACAAATTGGGTAGCTAAAAACAACAGAAATGTATCCTATCAATGTTCTGGAGGCTAGAAATCTGCAGTCAAGATGCCCAAAGGCCCTACTCCATTGGAAGGCTCTCAAGAGGAATTCTTCCCTACCTTCTAGCTTCTGGTGCTTTCCTGCACTCTTTGGCTTGTCTCTGCTTGGGTCTTCACATGACCTTCCTCCCTCTGTGTGTCTGTCTTTATATCTCTGTCCACAGTTCCATCTTCTTAGGAGAACACAATCATTGGATTTGGGCCCACCCTATTCTAGTTTGACCTCGTTTTAAGTTGATGTCTCTGTAAAGACCTTATATAAAACTTGGGTCACATTTGCACCCACCAAGGGTTAGGACTTTTGTCATGACTTTTTGAAGGACACAATTCAGCCCTCAACAGATAGTAAGCGGGGACCTTTCTGGCTTCCACCCTTGGTTCCTGGACCCACGTATTCTACCCATTAGGGATGTGGCATCTTTAAAGGCCTTTGATTTTAGTTGCACTGTGTCCTGGAATATGGCATCCCTTCTTTGTAAAGTATTGTTAAGCACCTGTTCCTTGGGTCTCTTATGGTGGTTTTCCTTAAAGTAACTAGGACACATGATACTGGTCCTTTTTCCACAAACACACGCTTGTATATATTTGTTTTTCAGCCCTTATGGAAAAAGCTGACACCACAAATGATAAATCCTAACTCTTGCCTTTTTATAAGCTGCCTTTTTATTCTTAGGTAATAATTAAAATCAACCAGAAACTTGAGAATTTTCTCTTCTTTTTTTTTTTTTAACTTTTTTTTACCTCCAGTATAGAGCACTTTCTCTTTTAAATGAAAGGGAACATTTTGTGATAAACACTGTCATTTTCTAAAGTTCCTTCATTCAACTATTTATTTTTTATTTTTGAGGTTTTTGCAAAACTCTACTTTAGGTCCTTTAAAAGATGAATCCCTTAGTTTTACCTTGGGGTTTTATATAGTATTTGAAATTGAAACATTAAATAGCTTTTTAAAAAAGGAAGGAACAGGTCCCAGAATTGAGATTTCCTAAATGTTTGAGTCAGTCTATGAACATGTGAACCCACCTCTCTTTAAAAGGCAGCACAACCTTTCCCACCTGCTGGTCACATTGGGATTGATAAAGCTTTCTTTCCTCACAGAAACTGTGACCAGTTCTGAATTCTGACCAACTGTGACCAGTGAGGACTTCTTGTTTTATTTAACCATTTAATCATCATACTATCAGGAAAGAATGTTAGTTGGTTGAAACTATTCTTAAAATTATTCTTCAGATATTCTGTATCTTTTCTGATCAATTCCTTTCTTGGAAAAACCTTGAAATAGTATTTTGAGTGAGAGGAAATGCAGCTTATTTTCAGTCTTAGAATAATTTAATCTTTACTTTTCTCTAATATTTATTATTTTTCTTTTTTGCTGATTACCTAAGTTTGTTGGGATGATTTGCCTCCTCAAATTCAAAAGTGATAGAAGGAAAATAAGCAAACAAATTCATTGTATTTTCAATATTACTTTTAATTAAATGCTATTAATTATGTATGCAAACAAGAATGTCAATACTACTTTTAAAAGAAACATCCTATTATCTGAATAAGAATTAAGGAAACTAGACAAGAAAATGCTGAGAGCCAAACTTGGAAATTTGGACATTATTATATATTTAACCTACTTTCGCTGAGTATAGAAGTTGAATTTGGTAAAATATTATCCCATTTTCTTGTATTTATAATGATAGATAACCAAGCTATTCATCCAAAATCAGGAATGTTGTTCTCTTTCCTCTTCTTTGCCACACCATTCACTGTTAAATATAGAACTCATCTTTTATGTTGTTGTTGTTCATTTCCTCATAACCCAGCACATGAGCCGTAACATTTTGCTGATTGTTAGACATTTTCCCCATTTAAAAAAAATTGCTATGCAATTTGTACTTTAATTTGGGAATGTTGTCAAGGAATGTCATAAAGATCAGTCTGTTTTTATATGACAGCAAGCTTTTAGAGCAGGACTGGACATTCTGGCCAAAACTGAGTCATCAAGACTTTAAAAAAAATTAGACCCCAGGTGTTTTCCTATCTGTCCCCACCCTACCCCTCGCCCCTGATTTCCCTGTAACTCCTTCCTGGTGTTCTTCCTGTCTTTGTGATTTTAAATCACAAATTGAAGTGTCTTTGCATGGACCCCCCTCTTTAGTTCCCAGAACTTTCTGTTTGGCTAAGCACACTTAATGCATAATCTATATCTCCTGGAAATTAAACTAGATAATGCCTGTAGGGCATTGGGCATGTTGCCTACTATACAAAACACATTCAATAAATTAAAAGAATAGTCCTGGGGTCTCTTAATGTTGTTATTTGATTTAATTATTTCCCAAGAATCATAATTAGTAGGTACTCTTAATTTTCCATTTCACAAATGAGGAACCTGAGGATCTTGGATTTTAATTAACATGCCTAAGGAGTGGAAGTGATGGATTTACTCTAATGCAAGGGCTTTCATTATTAGCTCTACAACTAGTGAGAGGAATTCACATTGAAGGATGACTATTGATAGACGGAATCTTCTGACTATTTGCCTCTCAGAAATAACATCTCATTAGTGAAGGTGAATTTACTTGAGGATTATTTTATCAGGAAGACTTCCTTTTATTTCTTGTATGTATTCAGGACCAGAAGCTTGTTGAACCAGTTGCAAATATTCTAATTAATGCAGAAGTCACAAGGAGTAAAGAAACAATCTTTGAAACAAGCCCACAAATTTGATATTTTGTACTGAAGTACATGTAATAAACATCTCTCTCATTTTCCATAAATGTTTTTCTCAATTAAGCCAATACAATTCTTTATTTCAAATTGAGCAATACTCTAAAAGGTTTTTTGTTTCTTCAGTGCTATAAAAATCTGACTAGTTACAACAAATATTAGTAAAGTAATGAACTTGTAATAAGCACTGGGTGTTATATATAGGTGATGAATCACTAAATTCTACTCCTGAAACCAATATTACACTATATGTTAACTAACTGGAATCGAAACAAAAACTGGAAATAATTAAAAAATTAACAGTGACTTTTCTATTTTTGCCCCTAAAATGGTGATGTTTCTGTCTGTTTGAAGAAACTTATTAGTTTAGAAGCTATTGCATTTGGCAGTTTTGAAACAAGATTAATTTTTTAATCAATTTTGAAATAGTCTGCTGAAAATCAAGACTAATTAGTGGCAATGATTTCAAAGGGATATAATTCATATTTCCAAATAAGCTCCATTGCCATGTCTGTTGCTGGCAACCTCTCCATAAGAGATCTTGTATTTCTAGGCACTTCCATGTAATTCATTTCCTCTCCAAAGGTGTAAAAGTCCCATCACATAAAGTTTAAAGGAAAAAGAAATACTTAACCAAAAATGTTAGTTAAGAAGGAGCTCCATTTCAATCAAAAGATGTTTAAAATTAATGGGAAGTTATATATATGTTTTTAAATAAATAAATACTTATTTCTAACTAAATTAAGAATTATAGTAAAGGATATTCTAAGATTATCTATACTTCAAATTTATTACACTAATATTTCATGATTTAACTGCAGCTACAAGGGAATGTGAGTATACATGGAAAGCAGCAATTTCAACTTTTTTACTCTTTCTTTATAAAATATTTTATTTATTTATTTGACAGAGAGAGAGATCACAAGTAGGCAGAGATGCAGGCAGAGAGAGAGGAGGAAGCAGGCTCCCTGCTGAGCAGAGAGCCCTATGTGGGCCTCGATCCCAGGACCTTGAGATCATGACTTGAGCCAAAAGCCGAGGCCTTGACCCACTGAGCCACCCAGGCACCCCGAACTTTTTTACTCTTATGTATGTTGATAACACAGGTCTTCCTTCCATGTATGTATATGTGTGTGTGTATATATATATATTAAAAATAGAAGACAGTTTAAGTTAGAAATTACCTTTGCCTACTTAGATATCATCACCAAATGTTTGATATTTATTTTGAGAACAAAGGAATGATTTTCATTTATTTCTGGACTGGTGAAAGATAGTTTCTTGCATATGTGGTCATATTCAGCGTTTTCAATACATTAAATCAATAAGATTATACCAAATGTGGAGAAATTGAGTTATGAAGTCACGTGAAAGAGAATATTTACTTGTTTACACAGCACTGGAGAGCATGGAAGGATATTATTATAGAGACAATGTTTCAGTGGAAGAATTTCAAGCCCAGATAAATGCAGCCTCATTGGAAAAAGTCAAACAATACAACCAGAAGCTCAGGTATGTAATTGTTCCATTTTTTAAAAAATGTAACCTTTCATGTTTTGGCAGGAGCAGATGAATTGCGTTTTTGACATATTCATTATTTAATGATTGATGATGGTATTCTTTTTGATAGAAAATCCTTTTACTTAAGGTTTAATATTTCAAATATTCTAATGAGTACACTTTTTAAGAATAAAATAGAAAAAAAATGTTTGGAAAATTTTCGTGCTATTGTATAAATTGCCCATTTCCAGGGGAGGGGAAAGCATGGATATTTTATAGGGTGTCCCTTAGGAGGTTACAGTGGATTAAGGGTAAAGGAAATAGGTTCCTTTATGTACAATTAAACACCTAGCATCCTGACACAGGGAAGAATATGGTGGACACAGAGGATATGACACAGTATGTACTTGGTATTTGAAAAATATCCACTTTCAAATACATATATTAATGTTTGGATTTTGCTGTTTTTCATATCAAAAGGTACTGTATGGGCAGAATGGCACATGGCAGGGAAGATTAACCACAGTAAGTGAAAGGGAAATATGTTATAATTCAAAACTTTATTTTTTGACAAATTATTAGCATATATATCTCCATCCTACCTTATGAATTATTCTGCAAACAGGCCATCTTTTTATATTACTTACATATTATAGCTTTTATTTTTATTTATTTATTTATTTTTACTTTAAATTTATTTTATTTTTTCAGTGTTCCAAGATTCATTGCCCATTCCCCACACCCACTGCTCCATGCAATAGGTGCCCTCAGTACCCACCACCAGGCTCTCCCATCACCCCACCCCCTCCCTCCAAGTCCCTCAGTTTGTTTCTGTGTCAAAGTCTCTCATGTTTCATTTCTTTCCCTGAATTACCCGACTTCCCATTTCCTTTCCTTCTCCTACTGTCCTCTATATTACCCCTTATACACCACAAGTAAGTGAAACCATGTGATACTTGACTTTCTCTACTTGGCTTATTTCACTCAGCATAATCTCTTCCAATCCAGTCCATGTTGCTACAAAAGCTGGGTATTCATCCTTTCTGATGGAGGTGTAGTACTCCATTATATATGTACCACATCTTCTTTATCCATTCATCTGTTGAAGGGCACCTTGGCTCTTCCCACAGTTTGGCGATTATGGCCATTGCTGCTATGAACATTGGGGTACATATGGCCCTTCTTTTCACTACATCTGTATCTTTGGGGTAAATGCCCAGTAGTGCAACTGCAGGGTCATAGGGTGGCTCTACTTTTAATTTTTTAAGGAATCTCCACACTGTTTCTCCAAAGCGGCTGCACCAACTTGCATTCCCAGTAACAGTGTAAAGAGTTCCCCTTTCTCCACAGCCTCTCCAACAGTTGTTGTTTCCTGTCTTGTTAATTTTGGCCATTCTGATTGGTGTAAGGTGGTATGTCAGTGTGGTTTTGATTTGAATTTCCCTGATAGCTAGTGACGATGAACATTTTTTCATGTGTCTGTTAGCCATTTGTATATCTTCTATGGAGAAGTGCCTCTTCATGTCTCTTGCCCATTTTTTGATGTGTTCATCTTCTTTTTGGATGTTGAGTTTGAGTAGTTCTTTATAGATCTTGGATATCGGCCCTTTGTCTGTAGTGTCATTTGCAAATATCCTCTCCCATTCTGTGGGTTGCCTCTTTGTTTTTGTCGACTGTTTCCTTTGCTGTACAGAAGCTTTTTATTTTCATTAAGTCCCAAAAGTTCATTTTGCTTTTGTCTCCTTTGCCTTTGGAGACCTGTCTTGAGAGAAGTTGCTGTGGCCGATGTCAAAGACGTTACTTGCCTATGTTCTCTTCCAGGATTTGATGGATTCCTGCCTCACAATGAGGTCTTTCATCCATTTCGAGTTTGGCTTTGTGTGTGGTTTAAGAGAATGGTCTAGTTTCATTCTTCTATATGTCGCTGTCCAATTTTCCCAGCACCATTTATTGAAGAGACTGTCTTTTTTCCACTGGGTATTTTTTCCTGCTTTGTCGAAGATGATTTGACCGTAGATTTGTGGGTCCATAGCTGGACTCTCTACTCTGTTCCATTGGTCTATTTGTCTGTTTTTGTACCATGCTGTCTTGGTGATCACAGCTTTGTAATAAAGCCTGAAGTCAGGTAACGTGATGCCCCCAGCTTTGTTTTTCTTCTTCAACAATTTCTTAGTGCTTCAGGGTCTTTTTGCTTCCATATAAATTTTAGGATTGTTTGTTCCAAGGATTTGAAAAATGTTGGTGGAATTTTGATTGGAATGGCATTGAAAGTATAGGGCAGTATAGATATTTTAACAATGTTTATTCTTCTGATCCATGAGCATGGTATGCTCTTCCATCTTTTTGTGTCTTCTTCAATTTCTTTCATGAGTGTTCTGTAGTTCCGCAAGTACAGATCCTTAACTTCTTTGGTTAGGTTTATTCCTAAGTATCCTATGGTTTTTGGTGCTATAGTAAATGGAATCGATTCTCTGATTTCCCTTTCTATATTTTCATTGTTAATGTATAAGAACACAACTGATTTCTGTGCATTGATTTTGTATCTTCCACATTATCAAATTGTTGTATGAGTTCCCGTAGTTTGAGGGTAGAATCTTTTGGGTTTTCCACATAGAGTATCATGTCATCTGCAAAGAGAGAGAGTTTGACTTCTTCTTTGCCAGGCTGAATACCTTTTATTTCTTTCTGTTGTCTGATTGCTATTGCTAGGACTTCTAACACCATGTTGAACATTAGTGGTGAGAGTGGGCATCCTTGTCTTGTTCCTGATCTCAGAGGGAAGGCTGTCAGTTTTTCCCCATTAAGAATGATATTTGCTGGGGCGCCTGGTGGCTCAGTTGGTTAAGCGACTGCCTTCAGCTCAGGTCATGATCCTGGAGGCCCAGGATCAAGCCCCACATCGGGCTTCCTGTTTTGCGGGAAGCCTACTTCTCCCTCTCTCAGTCCCTCTGCTTGTGTTCCCTCTCTAGCTGTGTTTCTCTCTGTCAAATAAATAAATAAAATCTTAAAAAAAAAAAAGAATGATATTTGCTGTGGGTTTTCCGTAGATAGATTTTATGAGGTTGAGGAATGTTCCCTCTATCCCTATACTTTGAAGAGTTTTAATCAGGAACGGATGTTGTATTTTGTCAAATGCCTTTTCTGCATCAATTGAGAGGAAGATGTCGGAAGGCAGGTGACCCCATTTTGAGGAGTCCCCTGACGTGAGCTCAATTCCTGCAAAAAACACTACAAGAACACTGTGAGCACCCATGAAATCAGCCTGAAATGTAATATTTCACACTTCTGGATCACTATGGGGGACAAAGAGCATTGACAAAGAGGCACGGTCCCCCCAGGGAAGGCAATTTTGCAGACTTGAGAGTGATGAGTGGGTCCACGGGACCTCAGTCCATCCTGTGTGAGTGTGCACCACAGACTCCTTGGGCAGAGACAAGGTCGCAGCACCCAAAATCAGTTGCAGTTTCCGTGGCACTGGAGTGAAACAACAAACGGGGGCTTCAGACATGAATCAAACCAGCGTCTACGGCTGTACCAGTTATGACGGGCGGCCAAGGTAGAAGATACAGGGAGAGGCTGTGGGTGCCCCCATCGTCCAGAGGGTTGCTCATTATAGCTTTTTCTTTTTTAAAAGATTTTATTTATTTGACAGAGAGAAACACAGCCAGAGAGGGAACACAAGCAGGGGGAGTGAGAGAGGGAGAAGCAGGCTTCCCGCCCAGCCGGGAGCCCGATGTGGGACTCGATCCTGGGTCTCCGGGATCATGACCTGAGCCAAAGACAGTCGCTTAACCAACTGAGCCACCCAGGTGCCCCTAATTATAGCTTTTATTTAGAAGAAAAATGTTCTCATTTTACCTTAAGCCTGAATAATTCAAAGTTACTATTGGGACATTTTTTGGTTTTGTCCACACTGTGGCTCAACTCTGAATATAAATTAATTCCTAAAATTCTTGTAAATGGGGAGGTGCTGGTTCTCATAATTATGACCAATAGGTAGGCTGTCGTTCACTACAGATGCTTTGTCTTTCTCCCTCTGCCTCACACAAAGCTGTCCCTTTTCCTTCATGCTTTATTCTCTTCCATCATTTTATCACTTGTGAAGCTCTCTGACTCAAAGCCTTCAATATATTTTTGATTTCCCATTTTTTTCTTCCTCCTAAAATGTCAGTTGGAGATCCTGGTGAATCTAACTAAAATGTCTCTTAGACTGTGCCCATTTTATTACCTCCCCCTGATCACTATTTCTCAAAGGTATGTAATGTACTGACTCCTTTCACAGGGAAAAACACAAAAGTTAATCTTGAATTCTTAGTGTGTCCACGAAGAAACACTGACTGAAGAAGCTTTAGCCCAGTCTTGTGAAAATCTTTGGTTCAAGATCATCATCACAAAAGACAAGTTTGGCCTTTGTAACTGATCAAATATGTTCTTAGGTTATCTTTAAAATAAAGATACAAAATTAAAAAATGTTTTTATAGAACATGTGGGCCCTACCCAACAGTAGCAGTAGTGTTGTTTTAATCTACTCAGGATTTTCCTTCCAGATAATAATTTTTTTAAAAGATTTTATTTATTTATTTGACAGAGAGAAACACAGCTAGAGAGGGAACACAAGCAAGCAGAGTGAGAGAAGGAGAAGCAGGCTTCCTGTGGAGCAGGGAGCCCAATGTAGGGCTTGATCCCTAGTCTCCAAGTTCATGACCTGAGCCGAAGGCAGTCGCTTAACCAACTGAGCCACCCAGGCACCCCCAGATAATAATTTTAAGTCATATCTTACTATGTCATTCTCTGACTCAAAGGATCTGATAATTTCTTATTGTCCCAAAAAGGAGTCAAAACCTTCTTAGCATAGCAGTCAGGATTTTTTGTGACTTGGGGTGCCTGCCTGGCTCAGTCTATTAAGCCTCCGACTCTTGATTTTAGCTTAGGTCATGATTTCAGGGTCCTGGTTGGAGCCCCCTTGCCTCCCATCACACACTGGCAATTCTGCTTTCTCCCATTCCCTCTGCCCCACCCCTGCTCACACTCTCATGTGCATCCACTCTCTCTCTCTCTCTCTCTCTCTGAAATAAATAAATAAATCTTAAAAAAAAAAAAAAAGATCTTTCATGACCTGACTTGAGATTTCTTCTTTTCCATCTATGCTCCAGCCATGCTGTACTATCATTTCCAGTCATGCGCCATATTTTCCTTCTGCCATGAATTTTCATTGCCCACCTAGCATCTGTGTCCTCTTTCTTCAGTGATGTATAAGGTAACATTCATATGATTCAGTGTCCAGCTCTAGTATAGTGTTCTTCATAAAATATTTTTCTTTTATTATTGGGCTGGGATGAGATAAGAGAACCAGCACCTCCCCATATCAGGAATCTTAGGAATTAATTTATCTTCAGAGTTTACCCATATTGTGGACAAAATCAAAAAATGTCACAATAGTACTTTCAAATTATTAAAGCTTAAGGTAGAACAAGAACATTTTTCTTTTAAAATTAAAAGCTATAATCTGTAAGTAATTTAAGAAGAATCCATCAGATTCTCTAGAAGTCCCCCAGAAGATTCTGATGTGTGGCTAGAATTGCAAATCAGTTCCCTAGATCCTGGAGTTCTCAAAGGATGATCCCCTATGACTAGAAGGTCAATACCATCTAAAAACTCTAGAGTGAGCCCAGCAGTCTGTATTGTAACAAGCCTTCCAGGTGGTTCTCATACATGCTCGAATTTCGGAACCACTGCACTAGGCTAGATGAATGTCTGATCACTCTGCCAGTCTTTCACTTTATCTCATTTATGGCTACTGCAGAATTCAGCTTTTCTCCCTGACTATACAGTCATGTGTAGAGATTTCTCATCTTCTTTATTCTATGATAAGCTTCTTAAGATGAGGGATACTTTTATCTTGGTGTTTCCTGTGGTGTCTATCAAAGTATTTTGCATAAGATATTCTCCAAAATGTATGTTTAATTGCATCAAATTATTTAGGTGTAACAGAAAATGGGGATGTAGCCTAGCATTACCATCCCTGTGGATATTTTTTTAAACAGAAATATAATAGATATTTCTATATAACAGATACCTGATATGATGTTTGAGATTCTTTGTTAAG
The DNA here is from genome assembly GCA_004023965.1 of Spilogale gracilis. Taxonomy (NCBI): domain Eukaryota; kingdom Metazoa; phylum Chordata; class Mammalia; order Carnivora; family Mephitidae; genus Spilogale; species Spilogale gracilis. Next base: position 50,569 of record PITA01004979.1, on the reverse strand, counting down.
AAGAAACAAACTGAGGGACTTGGAGGGAGTGGGGTGGAAGGATGGGAGAGCCTGGTGGTGGGTACTGGGGGCACCGATTGCGTGGAGCACTGGGTGTGGGGAATGGGGAATGAATCTTGGAACACTGGGAAAAAAATTTAAGTAGCAATAAAAAAGAAAAAAGAAAAGAAAAAAAAAGAAAAAACAGCATGTATACTAATGCATGCTATCTTCTTCACGTAAGAAACATTTTAATGTATCTTTTCTGGAGAAAACATTTGAATAGCACATAAACATCTTGGTAAAAATTAGTACCCTTGTCAGTAATTAGCTACTCTGTAGCCTACTTGTTGCGTATTTAATTTCCTTTACTCAGGAAGACAATTATTTTCCTCTTTACTTCCAGTAATGCCTTCTCTTCCTGCTTACTTCTTGAATAAGGGTGTTAATTCCTTTAATCTTTCCTGTTACTTTGTAACCACAAATACTCTGAAACTGCTTTTAGGCAATCTGTTCTTGGTCTGGAGGCCACAGGCCTACCTTGACCATTTCTTTAAAGGGGCTCTTACTGTCCAGTGAAGAAATATAGCCCTCAGGTGTTTCTAGCTCCAGGTAGTCCAGAGTTTGTTTGTTTGTTTGTTTGTTTGTTTGTTTTAACACTTCCACAGAAAACCTATTCATTCTGGATATTAATTTGTTTATTTGCTAATCAGACCTCAGAGAAGCCCTTTTAAACCTTTTGGCCTTATAACAGACTAAAAAACATAAATAAACTAGTGTTTTATTCGAAAACATTCTTTAGATTACGAATTTCAGAAACCAAACTCAAACTGGCATAAATAAAATAATGTGTCAGTATATCCGGGGATGTGGCTGCATTAGGCACAGTTGGATCCAAGGGTATGGTCGTCATGAATCCCTTTCTTTCCCTGTCTCTTGGTACTTCTTTCCTCTGGCAGGGCTTCATTTTCAGGCAAGGTTGTTTCACATTTGAATAAAGATGGTCAATGAAGACCTGTGTTGCATTCAAAGAAGAGAAGGTGTCTATCCCCATTCCGCCTCCATGGAGAGTTCCAGCAAAGGACCTGAGGAGGCACTCATTAGCCTGATCCAAGTCATGTGCCCATTCTTGGGTGGGCTTAGCACCACAGATCAGTGGGCTGTAACAAAAAGTGCAAAGTAAGGATGCTGGACAGGAGGGAAAAATGGATTCCATTCTAGTTATAGAGATTTCTCCAGAACAGCAAAGAATAGGTGGAAATAATTTACTACTTAAAATAAAAGATGATAACAGTTATAATATCTATCAGTTTTTAAGAACATATTGAGTCAGTTGTAATGCTAGGTAGGTAATGTGGATTATTTAATAAATAATGAGTTTCAACCAGCAGAAATGTTTAACAGCTCTGTCTAAAATATACATCCTATGCCAAATCAGATAAAGTTCTTAGGTATTAAGAAATAATACCTTGTAAGGGTCTCCCTGATGTCTTCTATGCTTCCTCAAACTCAGTGATGCAACCTATGGAATGAGAGAAGGTATCTGCATATGAGATGTCTGATAATGGGTTAGAATAAGAACTTACAAGACTCAACACCCCAAAAAACCCAAATAATCCAATCAAAAAATGGGCAGAAGACATGAACAGACATGTCTCCAAAGAAGGCATACAGATGGTAAATAGACACATGAAAAGGTGCTCAGTATCACTCATCATCAAGGAAATACAAATCAAAACTACAATGAGGTATCACCTCATATCAGTCAGAATGGCTAAAATTAACAACACAGGAAACAGCAGATGTTGGCAAGGATGTGGAGAAAGGGGAACATCTTACCCTGTTGGTGGGAATGGAAAACTGGGGCAGCCACTCTGGAAAAAAAGTATGGTGGGTCCTCAAAAAGTTAAAAATAGAAATGCATTATGATCCAGCAATTGCATTACTAAGTATTTACCTAAAGGATACAAAGATATCTATTCAAAGGGATTGCACCATTATCAACAACAGCCAAATTATTGAAAGAGCCCAGATGTCCACTGACAAATGAATGGATAAAGACATGGTATATATATTCAATAGAATATGACTCAAGCTGTAAAAAAAAGAATGAAATCTTGCCAGTTGCAATGATGTGGATGGAGCTAGAGTGTTATGCTAAGCAAAATAAGTCAGAAAAGACAGATGCCACATGATTTCACTTACATGTGGAATTTAAGAAACAAAACAAATGAACATAGCAGGAAAAAAAAGAGACAAACTAAGAAACAGGTTCTCAACTCTGGAGAATAAACTGATGGTTACTGCAAGAAAGGTGGGCAGGGGAATGGGTTAAGGTGATGGGGTTTGAGGACAGCACTTGTGATGAGCACTAGGTATTGTATGTAAGTGATGAATCACTAAATCCTATACTTGAAATAGATAATAACCTGTATGTTAATTAACAGGAATTTAAATAAAAATTTGGAGAAGGAAAAAAAGAAAAAAAGAAGTAATAGCCTGTCACATGTTTAACTCAGAAATTCTAATCCAGAAATTTTAGGAGAAGGGGCATTCTTATTCCCTACCTTCACCATCCTCATGCTATTTTATTCTCTGTCTTCTACCTCAGGCTTTCCTTTTTATTCCCTCTGTCAACAAGCCATCTTTCCCATTAGCATCATTTTTTCCTGCCGTACATGGTTGTAATTTATCATTACCAAACCCTTTCATTTTAATTTATCCTGCTTATTGGCAAAAAAAAAACCCCAGTGTTTGGTGATCAGTAAGACAAGATATAATGTAAATGGGAACAATCTCGTGTATTAAAATACTCCTTTCAGTTTGAGGGGTCTAGATGGTTATTTTTAAAATATTATTTTCAGTATAAAGTCAACAGTAAAATAGAAAAATTAAAGGAAGCAAGTTGTATATTAGTTACTGAGATCAGTTATTATTTTTGTGAGGTGATAACTTCATACTGAATTTTTTAGGGCTTATGATTTGGGATATCTAAATGAAAATTCATCTCTTTACAGAAATAAGCCAAGAAAATATTCAGAGCATGTATTCTCTTAAGGTATAGTATTGTGGATAAAGAATTTTCTTTAAAGAAAGTTTTTTAAAAGCCAAAATGTAGTTTATATAACAAGGAGAAGGAAGGTGAAGATTTATTTTTGTTAACGAGAAATGCTAGGGGTGCCTGGGTGGCTCAGCTGGTTAAGCGACTGCCTTCCGCTCAGGTCATGATCTCGGAGACCTGGGATCGAGCCCCACATCGGGCTCCCTACTTGGCGGGAAGCCTGCTTCTCCCTCTCTCACTCCCTCTGCTTATGTTCCCTCTCTAGCTGTGTTTCTCTCTGTCAAATAAAGAAATAAAATCTTAAAAAAAAAAAAAAGAAATGCTATACAAACCAATCTCAGAGCCATATATTTTGAACAATTTTTTCAACTGAGAAATGTCTGGCCAGAAGTATGCATGTGTTTGGGTATTCCCATGATAGCACCTCCATGAAATGTGTCATTTCTTTCTACTTCTGAGAAAAAGCAATGTCAGTGACTATGTTCTCCTGGCATAATATAGATATCAAGGGTGGTGTGGACTCACTGCCATTTTTTGTCTTTTTAAGTCCAGCTATCAAACAGCATGAGAAAATAAATAACACCAGGACCTAAGCCTTTACACCCAATCTCCACTCGTGTGATCAGACTGCCATTCCTGTTTCTGTCTTCTTTCAGAGTCTTCAATCCACAAAACACTTTTTTCTAGTCCTTACTTGGATAGCAAACAGTATGTTCAAGCTTGAAATGGAGTATTTTGGTTGTTCTGTTGATGAAGAACTGTGAAAACTACCCTAAATTAAAAAGAGTATGGCTTTAATAAAATCTGAGAGAGAGAGTAAGAGAGGGAGAAGGAGGTAGAATGAACAAGACATAGAGAACATTAAATGGAATATAAATAATGCTTTTGTTCTGCAGTTGCTTTTCTTTATAAAGCTGCAGTTTTTAGAGTTATTAAGTGATGTGCCTTTTTTTTTTCAATTAACCGGAAACATGTCAGATGCATATTTATCTCCTCTAGAGCAGTTTTATGCTTGTTTTTCATTCTGTCCTTCAGCCAAATTTCATTTTTTATATTTTAAGATGCATCCATATTTCTGTTTCTGTAAGACAGGTTGTAAACTCATTGTGTATATTTGATCTCCTTCTGTCTTCAGACCAGGAACATGGAGTTTCCAAGTTGTAAATTTTGTTTTATATTAGAAGTGATTTTTTTAACAGCAAAAGAAAAACATCTAAGTCTACAAAAAACTTGAATTCATTTATAAGGCTTAAAAGTTTTCTAGACTCCTTTTCTACATATGAATTATATAAAGGATTTAACATTTACAGAATATAAGTTATACTTAAGTGCCAAATTCTCACACAGTATAAATCTAAGGAACTGCTAGATACTGATATTTTCAATAAACCTGCATGCCCACGAGGTACCAGGGATCACACTTCACATTGGGGCCATTATAGGAGATAAGATAATGCTGCCGTACAGGAAAATTTTGCCTGTGGGTCATGTCAAACATTAAACAAAATTTTTACTAATGATTTATGGCAATATGTGAAAAACTTACATAAGGAATGTGTAAAGCGCTATGTAGGTGTATAAGAAGAGGATCAATCCTAATTGGGGGTGGGGTGGTAAGATGACTGAAGGTTTGGGGAATAAAATATTTGCAGAAGTGACATTTATGCAGAGATCTGAAGGAGGAGATGAGTTTGCAGTATTTAAGGGACAGGGAATGGGAGATAAAGGTGTGCAGAAGGGATAATTCCTAGCAGAGGAATGTGTAAAAATCCTGAAGGGGGAAACAGAAATTATAAAGTGTGTGTTGACTAGAATTCAAGAAGAAGAGGGGTGTGAGACAGATGTGTGAACAGAATCCCTCCCCTACTTCCTTCACTAACTGCTCTTTCTCCATTTCTTTTAAGCCAGCTGTCGTCCAGGGCATGCTTCAGCTCTATTTCCATGTGCTGAAGGAGTATAATTATTTAAGATCCATCTCAAATTTATCTTCCTGCAGGAAGCCTTCAGTTATAGCCTCAGCTGAAATTAATCACTTTCTTTTTTAAGACTTAACCACCTCTTTGATTGCATTTGTTTTATTTTGGCGTGAGTGTTATTTACCTGTCTTTCTCAGTACATGTGAGGGCAACCAGATCCTAGTTTTCCACTGAACTTGGTACATAGTATCATAAAAATAGTTGAATTGAATTGGAAATCAGGTTAATTGCAATGTAATGGTCTTCTATTTTTGTGCTATTAGCATTTTATTGAATTTATTCCAGTATCCAGTCTATCTCTTTTTATATCCAGAAAATTTAGTGCTATTTGAAGGGTACAGATGCTGACTCTGTTGGAGACCTCTCTCAAGAAAATCATCAGTGTAGCCAAGGTTCATAAATTTCACATGGGACAACACCCGATAAAGTTGAAATTATAATGACACTTTTAGAACAAATATCTCTTCTTTATTTGAAAAATACCATAATTCTATTAAACGTTGCCACCATTGCTTTCTGAGACTGCGATGTGGCTGCATATAGATTTATGCATGTAGTCTTTAATTTATCTGGACTGTACTTATTCTTGTCTGCATTCAGATGAAGTCATTTTTTTCTTGAGAAGCTGTAATTATATTGAATATTTATTTTTATGTCACTTTAAGGGAATTTTTAATGCAGTTTTAAAATAAGGACAGCAAATGAGATTTGAATTAATTATGTGTTTTCACATTTTTGTGATAAATCCTTCATTGTGATAGTATTTATCAAGGATGAATAGATATTCTGGCTGACAAGGAGAAGCAGATCATCTTTAAAATCATCTTTTAAAGAAAAAAAAAAGCCTTTGAAGAGAATTGCGTCTATCTCAAAGCTAAAAAAAAAAAAAAAAAAAAAAGCTATTGTTTTCACCAAGGCAAAGGGAAGATCAAAGTTCTTTTTGCTTAGAATTTCCTTCAGAATAAATGAGAGCTAGAAATGTCACAAAGAATATAAACATACCCTGAAGAATCAGTTAGGGAAGTATACTCTGTGAGGAAAAATTGTCAGTGCTTATGGAAGCAAGATTGATTTTTATTTTTAACTCTGCTGACGTTTCTAACTCATCACAAGGACAGTCTTAAAAAATTATATTCAAGTCATCTTAGTCAAGCTCTTCTGTGAATTGTTTCCTCTTGCTTTTGTTCACTGCCTTTTTGCTGACATTTCAGACTTCTTTTGTTCGGCGGATGTACCATGGAAGTTTTGCCCCTACACCAGTTGGGAAATTTAGCTTGGGCCCAAAGCTTTTGATTCAAAAGACATAATCATAACTTAAAAGAAATTAATGTGGACTTACTAAAAATCATCATTTGTATGAAGCACAGAACATTATGTTTATAAAATTAGCTGTCTAGTTACATGGACCACCCAACTTCAGCTGAGGGCAAAGTACTGTCCTTGGTAGATTCAAGTTTGTGTCATTCTGTCAGTCATTCAGGAAGAAAATCAAATATATTTTTGCTTGGTTTTTGGTAATTTCAGCTAGAATTACTCCAATTTGTTAAATTGTTTTGCCTTTTCCTACCTGTCTTTTCTGGCACACCCTGAAATTCACACCCCAAGATGTTTTCCCAGCTCCCCTAAGTTAGTCTTTTCTCTTCATATTTCCTTGTACACCTCTATTATAACATTTATCACATTGTGCATTATATTCTTTTTATGTGTATCTGTTTTTCTTTTTCCCTTGTCTTTTTCTTTTATCATTGCTGATAAGGTGTTTGTTAATAGATGACTAATAAATGTATGTGTGAAAAGTTGAGGCGACCCAACTAGGACACCGAAGAATATAAAAAGCAGTGGGTTCCGACTTGACATTATGATGACTTCAACATATTTGAAGAATGGTATGGCCTTGTAATGTCAGTGCTGAACAGGTCTTCCTAGCCACTCCCGTTCTGTTTTGAGAGTATTCTTCATAGTTCAACAGTATTTATCCTGCCCTTATATGCAAATGCAAGAATGTGATATAGCATTGAGAATACAGAGATGAATCAGGCAGGATGTCCTTGACAATCTGAAAGGAGAGGAGGAGTGAATGTGGTAAACAGGATATTTCAAAATACCCTACTAACACCATGGTGGAGATAACAGGATGCCCAGAAACACAGAAGAAGAACACCTAGGGAAGACTTAAGAGCTTTTGATGGGATGTTCTGACACATGATGGCTAGAGGGCCAAGTGAAGAAGAAGGGGAGAGGAGCTCTCTCAAGGGAAGGGAACATTATGAGCAAAGACCTGCAGAAACATATGGAGTAACACAGGCAGGGCAGAAAGGACGCAGGAGTGGTGCAGTAGGGGGACCATAGTGCCAGCCAAAGAGCTTAAGCATTTAAGTGAGGTGCTTGTGAGTTCTAAACAGTGCAGCGGGATCGAGGCTGGAAGGGTTTGCATTTTAAACTGAGCACTTTGATGATACCAGTGAAGGCAATTAAGGGTGAGAACAAGACTATAGTCAGAGAGACTGGCTAGGAAGTCACTAAGATCATTCTGGCAAGTGATGCTAACCCTGAGATCAATATGAAGATGGAGAGGAAGATAGATTTTAGAAATAATCTGAGAAGAAGAAAGTCTCCCTCATTGAATACATGTGGAGGGAGATGGAGGCACACTGGGCTGGACACCTGGATCATTATCTGATATAATGAGGGAATAAGAGAAGATGCTCCTTCAAGATGGTGAGTGGCAACATACTGAATTGAATTGGATTTCTGATGGAGCATTTACATTCCGGAGGCTCTATCCAATAGGCTGGAGACACTCACATAGAGATAAATAGTTGAAACCAAAATTATGCCTGAGAGTTCCTAGGTGATAGCAGCACACATACAGAGAGGCGAAGTGAATTGCTCAAAGTCAACCAACTGGCAATGAGGGGCAAAGGTTCAAACTTGTTAATTCCAGCTCTAAAGTGTACACTTTCGTTACAGTGCTCCACTGCTTCTCCAAAGTAATAAATGATCCCAGGATTCATGGGTGTAGCTTGGGGAAATGATTTATTGGAATTTTAATTACTTACAATAGAAGAAGAGTTGAATACAACACAATACATGAGATCTTTTTTGAAAAAAAGGAGAATTTTGAAGTGTTTTAAAGGAAAAGGAAGCATTCTGATTTCTTTTCTTTGAAAGGGGATGTTTCCACAGCTGTAGAACTAGAGAAGATACGACAAAGACCAGAGCAGAAGAAAAAGGCAAAAGGGACTAAAATAGTTGACTCTCACTGTTACTTGAAAAGAAAAGAAAGTATCCCTATAGAGTTTGTGAATCAAACTCACTAATGAATTTTTGCGCTTGTAATGAATGCACTTTATCAAAATTATACACTGCCAGAGGAGAAATCGTCTGCATACATTTTAAAAGCCATCAAAATGCATTATCAGCCATGTTCTTTGCATCAAATTCCAAAATTAATTATTAAAATATATACTATGTAATATTATATATAATAATATATAATTAAAATTATATAATGATACATTTTAATGAAATATTAAATAGGATAATACTCAGGATAGAGTAATACCCAACTTGGGATATTTTCATTTGCTTATTCAAATATTAAGATTTTAGTCATGTAAGATTAAAAATTCATAATTCTATTCCATTCATAGCATATTTTATATAATTATGTATACATTAATGAGTTAAAAGCCTCTGAGATATACTTCAGTTTGTAAAAGCTTTTGAACTTCACCTACTTGAGATATCAGTGAACTCACATATAATATTAGACACATTCAGAAAATGCAATGGAGAATAAAAGATGAACAAATCCCTTGCTAGTCTTATGGAGAAGCATTTTTAATAGATCTAATGACGTTCGCTGCATTTCTTATGGGCCAAGTGAGAAAAAGCAGAAACATTCTTTTTTTTTTAAGATTTTATTTATTTATTTGACACAGAGAGAGAGATCACAAATAGCCAGAGAGGCAGGCAGAGAGAGAGGAGAAAGCAGGCTCCCAACCGAGCAGAGAGCCCAATGCGGGCCTTGATCCCAGGACCCTGAGATCATGACCTGAGCTGAAGGCAGAGGCTTAACCCACTGAACCACCCAGGCACCCCAGAAACATTCTTAATAGACCAAGTGTCATTTAGGTCATGGGAAAAAAATTTCAGTGAGTTTGAGGTAAATATGGAATTTCTACAGTAAAATGAATAAGAAGAAACGAGAGCTATTGATCTGGAATTTCCTGCTTCCTTAATACAGGATGGAGAGTCAGTCAAACCTGGATTCCAGTCCCCACTTTTACCTTGACTAGTTGTACCACTTAGGTCAAATTCCTAATAACTCTGAGCCTTTATTTCCTTATTTGTCCACTGGAGTTAGTGGTGCTTCATAAATTGTTATGAATATTAGCTGAGAGGAGGTGCATACAGTCTTCAATATTTGCTTAATATAAAGGTAACAAATCACAAAGACTTGTGTCTGAAGATAGATTTTCATGAAAGAAAACATTGGTTTCTCCAAGGCCTTTGTGTGTTGGTACAGCTGACCTCATTGCCCAGTGAAGGACGAAGGGAACTATTTCCCAGTAAGACAGGGAACTTGCCTAAAAAGCTATGCAAAATGGAGCTAAAAGAGCCTTTATTTGTGCACAGAAATAATCCTGAGAATAAGCCAGACACTGCATTTGATTTCATACCAGAAAATGAAGAGGATAGGAGATGATGGTGGTAAACTATCCAGAGGATATAGAGCCCTCACTGTGCTTCCAGTCCTGGATTTAGCCCAAAGGTAGAAAAGATGGCTGCCCAGCTCTGCTACGGACAAGATGGCAGAACACTTCTAAACACCTTAAATGTGTTTTAAGTACTAGGAGCAGAAACTTTTTATACACGGTATAGCAGCTAAATGGAACATAATGGCATTCAGCTCTGCTTTACTGCATCATGAACACTACGTGATTCTTTAGGCAATTAATAAAAGATAGCCACTAAAGCTATTCATGTTATTCTGCACTCAAAAATAAAATTTATGAGGAATGACTGGGTGACTCAGGCAGTTAAGCCAGCAACTCTTGATTTCAACTTAGGTCACAATGTCAAGGTCATGAGACTGAGCTCCACATCAGGCTCTGTGCTCAGCCCAGAGTTTTGCAGGTGGAGATGTCCACCTAACTGTACACTGAAACTCTTTGCATGCCTATTTTAATAATTAATATAATAGAGGAAAACCAATCTTACAGAGATATGTTGATGGGAAGGGAAGAAAATATTTAAGAGCAATTTCTTAACAAAAATCCAATGAAATTATATTGTCACCTGTAAATTATGGATAATTACCAGTTTTATTTTTCTAATTTAGGTAATGTTAAGCCATCAATTTAAAAAATTCTGATTAATAACTAAAATGACTATAGAGGTGATGAGTTTTAAATAAAAAATTCTTATGTCTGTTTTCAATTTTTAAACACTTTTGGTTCATAACTGACAAAGTAACCTTCAAATATCACTTACTGTGGTGGGACCCTACTGTGCATGACTGTTTTGTGACTCATAGCACATGTAATTTACTGCACTGGCCTTTACCCTGTTCAGTAAAACAAGTGCTTTTAAATGCTTTGGGTGGAACGCCTGGGTGGCTCAGTTGGTTAAGCGACTGCCTTCGGCTCAGGTCATGATCCCAGAGATCCGGGATCGAGCTCCACATCGGGCTTCCTGCTCGGCGGGAAGCCTGCTTCTCCCTCTCTCAGTCCCTCTGCTTGTGTTCCTTCTCTGGCTGTGTTTCTCTCTGTCAAATAAATAAAATCTTAAAAAAAAAAAAAAGTTTTAAATGCTTTGGGTGTTGAGACCATGTAAATTGTTATACAATTTCCAAATATTTGCTAACAAATTATTTATTTAAGTCTTCAGACCACATTTTAAGCAGCACTGAGCTAGAAGACATAGGCTGGGATTTAAAATAAGTAGTTACTAGTGTGAGATGTAGCTTTGGCCTTTTATATGTTTGTGTTCACTCCCTAAACAAGGATGAGAACTGGAAAAGGAGCTGAGGGCAGATTCTGAAGGAAGGAGAGCAAGCTTGCCTTGTGTCTGGATGAAGAAATATTGAAGTCAACTGGGGATAGGGCTGAACTATATTAGAGAAGCAGATGTAGGAAGACCCAGTATTAGGAGCTTCTGTTTTCCCATAAAGAAGGCCTGCTGCAGTCAGGTTCTTCAGACCCTACCAGGGAAAGAAAGACAAGTTCACAACTCATGCATACCAGAATGCAAGTTTCTGAGGGAACTTGTTCATGGCTGTATCACTAAAACATGGAACACTGCTTTATACCCAAATAGATGTTCAAAAAATATTTTCGAAGTGACTGAGTGAAAGTACTGACCTCATATTCTTATGTACAGGAAACCATGGTGTAGGATTAGTTGTTTTGTGTTGTTGTTGCTATTTTACTATCAAGTCCCTTAATGCATAAGGTTTTCAGGAGGTTTAGGGAGATTTACAGTAGTTTATCAAAAATAAGGACAAGAGAGAAGTCTTTTAAATTTCACATCATTTACTTCTCTTCTATTTAATACGGCATAGCAGATCCATGACAAATAAGAGATATAGCTATCTCTCTCTCCCTCCCTCTCTCTCTCTGCCCCTCAACACTGACCCTCTCTCCCTTGTCTGTCTTATCTGTCTCCTCCTCCTTTCTTTACCCTCTTTTCCTTTTCTTTCTTTTCTATCCTTCCTTTCATTTTTCTTTCATTTATTCTTTCATTCAATTACTGTTTATATCTGCTGAGTAATCTCCCAACTGCCATTTCTCATGCTTTCCCTTCTCTCCAGAGGATTAAGTAGTTTTTTACAGGTTTAAATTCCATGACTTCAATGGACTGTTCCTTTTTTCACTCTTAAGATTTTCTTTATGCCGTAAAGACCCTTCATTCCCTTTGCCTAAGGCCTACTTTTCCTAATGCTCTCACTTCAACACTCTGCTAAACCTTTTTAGACCACTTATCACATTGTACTGTAATTACTTATTTATTGTCCTCTCTCAAACGTGCATTCTTTGCAGGTAAATAATCGCCTTATTTTCACCTTTTTATCCACAATATGTGCCACTCTGCCCAACTTATTATTACTGTCTATTGAACAGATGAACAAATTATGATTATTGTTTATTGACCAAATGAACAAATACACAGATCTGGAGTTTAGAGATGTGCATATTTGGGTGCCTTAAAGGGAAAAAAAAAAGATGACTCAGGAGAGTGCTCAGAGTGAGAATAGTGAGGAAGGGCAGAAAATATATGCGGGAGGAATAGGTAAGGAAGAGGAGCCCATGGAGGAAGCAGAAAAGGCAAGCTTAAGTGAATATGTGAAAACCAACAAAGCACCAGGCTAATGTTAAAAGATGTAGTGAATAGAGAATTGGGAAAGAGGAGATTATATATATAAATATATAAGAGGAGATTCAGAATAGATAGATAGATAGATAGATAGATGATAGATAGAGATGATAGATAGATGATTGATGATAGATAGATACAGATATAGATAGATATGTATAAGAGATATAGATATAGATATATAAGAGGAGATTCAGAAAACAATACCTGGGATTCTCCACTGGATTTTGGCATTGACATCATTAGGCAGAATGATTTGAAAAGGGTGGTAGGTAGAGGTCTGGCTACAATCAGTTGAGGGGAGTGGGTTGCAGGTTTGGAAGTGGGATTAACAAATTAGGCTTCTTTAGGAGAAATTTAAATGGAAGAGGAAAGAAGTTATCAGATAGTATCTAAAAGATGCAGAGTCAATGAAAATTTATTTAGTTCTCATTAGTTCACCTAGTTAAGAATGAAGTTGATTGAATTTACTCTTCTTGGTGGGAAGGACTCAGTGATGCATGAGAGTCCTCCTTGTTAATCAAAACTGATTCTCATTTGCCCTTAAATTATTTACTTATTGCTTCATTTAACAAATATCCACAGAGCAACTGCTTTGGATCAGGCAATGTTTAAGGTGCAAAGCACAAGTGAAATGATTTAGTCCCTGCCCTCATGGAGATTATATTCAATTTCAAACAGTTCTTTAAAACTTACCTTTGATCATTTTGCTTATATAAGGAGTGAAATTAAACAAAAGACAGTCCCAAAGGAGCTTTAGTTAATCCTTTTTCATTTACCATATTTTACTAATGACGTCTTTCTAATTTCTGTGTATACTTACTTCTAGTTTTATTACATTTCCCCTGCCCTTCTCTCTGAAGCAGATGTCTACAGTTATTTGTAAGAGGAGACTCACTTCTGAATAGTTGTCTGCCTTAATATCTTAGAATTCAGTGACAGTTCCACACTGCTGCAGCTGATTTTAATTAAACACTTTAGAAGTTAAAGATAGGATGGTGACCAGGTGGGCACCTATAGAGCCTTGTGGACCTGATCACCAAGCCTGCCTGCCTACTGATCAAAGCATCAGACTTATTCATACATAGACCCTACCAGATGCCCCTCTTACGCCAGGATCTCTGGATGTCTAGATGATAAAAAGTATTCCCTCCCGAGAGCAGTTTATAAAGACTGGAAGAGTTGCCTACTTCTTCAAATGCACAGACACCAACACAAGACCATAAGGATCTTGAATAATCAAGGAAACACGGCACAACCAAAGTAAATCAATAAAGCTCCAGTGACTGACCATAAATAATGGAGATCTGTAAACTATTGGACAGGAAATTCAGAATAATTCTCTTAAAGAATTTCAGTGAACCACAATGCAAGCAAACACAGACAACTAAATTAGGAAAACAATGCATGAACAAAAGATGTTCAAAAAAGAAATAGAAACCATTAAAAAAAAACAGAAACCCTAGAGTTGAAGAATACAGTGACTTAACTGTGGAATTTAATCTAGACTTTCAGCAGCAGATTCAATCAAGCAGAAGAAAAAAAAATCAGTGCACTCAAAGAGACAGGACATTTGAAATTATCCAGTTAGGGGGAAAAAAAAGAAAAGAAAAGAAAAGAAAAAAAGAAAAAAAAAGGGTGGGGATAAAGAATGAAGAGAGCCAACATAAATTATGGGATATCACTAAAAGAAACAACCTGCACACTACTGGGGTCCCAGAAGAGAAAAGGTCAGAACACTTATCTAAAGACATGATTGCTGAGAACTTTAAGTTCAGGGAGAGATTTGGACATCTAAGGTTATGAAGAACATAGGCCCTCCAAAAGTTTCAACCCCAAATAGATATTCTCTGAGACACATTATAATAAAATTGTCTAAAGTCAAAGACAAAGAGGAATTTTAAAACAAGAGGAGAAGCAATATTTCTCATGTACAGCACTCCCATAAGGCCACCAGTGGATATCTCAGCAGAGGCCTTGCATGCCAGAAGAGAGTGTGGTGAACCAGAGAACATTATGCAAGGATAAATAGGTCAAAAGAATTGTAGAAATCTTAAATATGTGGAATCTAGAAAAGAAGGAGGAGAAGAGGAAGTAATGTATGGACATGTGTCTATACTTAATAATACTATGTTTATTGGACAGGGAAATTGAACATTGTTCCATTGAACAATGGAAATATGCTTAGTAGAGAGTAAATAGTAAATTTATTTCACTTGGGAAGTTCTCAAGAAGATGTCATATTTGAGCAGGGTTTTGAAGAATCAACAGGACCTTGCCAAGCAGAGGGGGTGAGAGTGGATTCCGGGCAAATGGTATCATACGAGAGAAGGTGTGGGTGGTTGGTGTGTTGGAGGGAATCCAGCATAAACATGACAGGACAAAGAGGGAGATGAGAGAAAGGAAGGGAAGTCTGTTGGAAGATTTCTAGGAGAGGTCTTGAAGGTCCAAATTGTAGGCTTTTGGGTACTGGGGAAATCTGAATGACTTTAAGCAAGTTAATAAAATATTCATCTCTTTGGTCTAGAAAGGTAATTTTGAAGGCTAAGTAGAGTCAAATAAGGAACACAGAGAAAAACATGGAGGAGGAGAAGCTGATCTGTCAACTTCATGTCATTTGAGCCTTTTATGGCGTTAAACCTAAAAAGACTTACGTTTTTAAATCTAAAAATTATCCTTTAATATGGAGGTGCCAAACTTTCTTGAGACATAATTGCTGTCAAATTAAATAGACTTAGTTTAAAAATAGAAATATTGCTTGACTCTACTGTTTTTCCTGAGTGTAATGAGATGTTTTCTTTTAAAATAGTTAAACTTTATTCTTGGAAAGGCTTTCCTTTTTGGGGGATTGCCTTTTTCTGTCCATTTCCACAGAGATTGTGTTCTCTAGTAGCAGAGTATGGTGTCACCGTTGGAAAATATGTACACATGCAGTATCTTAAATCCCTGGTGATATATGTATGTTGCAGGTGTGAGAAGGAAGTATCACCCTTTCAGACTCATGAAAAGAGGAGCAAAAACAGTTGCATTTTAATAGAGTGAAGTCACTGATTGAAGGTTGTCAAAGGAAGAGAGTGATGGGACTGTGTCAACAACAGTAAAAAGCAATGGGTCACAGCCCCCCACCTCTGACACCATATATCTCTTTCCAGGGCATCGGAGAAGTCCTTTTTTTAATGTAAGAAAGTCTTGCCCTGTGTTACGCAGATTGTTTTGTTAGCCTTCCAGGAATCTTTTTCCCAACACTCAACTAGAAATTGAGCTGTTCATTGATACAGGAAGTTATATATGGACCATAATCTTAGGTGCTCCATTTTTGACAACCCAGAAGACAGATTTATTCAAGCAAATCCAAGTTTATCTCACTATCTGGGACTTCTCTTCATGTAACTTTTAGTAAAACACATTCCAGAAAATTCAGGGCTAAAGTTTGTGGCCATGGAAGGTGGGTAGGGGTAGGATAGAGATGCAAATTAACATTTTCCCACCTACTTACTCATCATGTATTTTTTTACCCATCTATCGGCACAGGTTGAACCTGAGGTAGCTGTATTCTGTATGGTGATTTTCCTTTATGCAAGAAATAAGTATCTTTCAATAATATTTTTTTCTGATTTAAGTGCTACAGTAGGCCAGTGCAGCTTAACAGTAATTCTCATTAGACATCCAGTCACAACCATAGTCAACTGCCATCCCATTGTAATAATGATGTATCTAACCATACCAATGACTAATACCCATAACTGAACAAACACTGTTATAGTTCTTTTTTTGAAATGCAGAGTAACTGCTAAAATTCAAAAGCTACCTTACACACTTTAGAATATTTTGGGATAGGACATGATGTTATGAGAAGTATAGATGAGTCTGGCCAAATAAGAAATTTTCATAAATTATTATAAATAGTGATCTCATAGGCAATGATCTGGAGAAAAAACCAAGAATATAGGAGAGAGCTGAGCTGAATACTATAGTTGTTCCTCCGTGTTTATAAAGCACCAGTGGCTCTTATGCCTTAATCAATCTCTCTTGGATTGGATAGCCTCCAAGATGCCCAGAAAAAGCGGGGAGGGTAAGGTGCCAGATGAGAAGAATGTCACCTTTGTCACTGATTGAGCCTCTGTGTATCCCTTATGACAGAATTAATAGGTTTAAGTATTTTACATTAAGCTGTTGCTTTGTGTCCCTTTGTGTGAAAACCTGACCTTTTGAAGTACCTGCCAGACCCTATAGAGCTATGATCCTAATTCTATACCTAGTTGAGAAAACACTTCCCTAGTTTCTTAATTAGTATACTAACCAGCATAACCCTTCATAAACTATTCTCAGTGTTCCCCAAATTCATTGTCTTTCTCTCATGGCAAATATCAGTTCCCTATTTTCATTACCATAATCTTATACCGAATGCCAAATAATTCTTTCTGCTTCTAGGATTTCTTGCAGCTCTGAATTCCCTAAATTTTCATATATTATGTGTCATGTATTGTTTTCCATTTATTTTTACTTTAAGAAAGTAAAAATATTAGCTAAGTGTGTGCTGTGTTGTGTCACTGCTTAACAAATGAATTCTAATCCTTTAGCTCGGTATTTAATTCCTCCCAGTATGGATCCAACCTATTTGTGCAACATTCTTACTCTCTACCTTATGTGAACCTGCTCTTCAGCCAGATTGGCTCCATCCACTTCTATATCTGTTCTGCTGTTCATGGTGTTGCCTCCATTCAAAATGTGGCTTTCCTATTTTGACCCATCCAGAATCCTATCCATCTGTCAAAGTCCAACTCTTATGCCACAGTCTTATTTATTTGGCCTTGCTTCTTCCTCATGTGAGTATATCTCAGTAACTTTTTTTCACCTCTAAACTTACCTGTTAGTTAGTTCTACTTTGCATTATAGATCCCAGTGTACCTGTCTCCACTACTAGACTGTATGAGACAAATGCCCAAGATTAGTTTCACTGTAGTTACTTGATTTGGATATATTTATACCACTATGTATTATAACTTATGACATTATCACCCTTTTCATTGGTATTTTATTCTACAGGGACTAAATGAAAAAATATTATGATATGTATCAGTTTTATATGGCAGAGCTAATTTACAAAGTTGATAACCGAGTGTGATGTATGCTAGCATTAAAGGAAACTGACGGTTCAGCCTGCATGAAGTAGCAACAGCACTTGCAAAACAGTCTTAAATAAAATTTGCTCTATGAGACAAAGGACCATGACTTCATTCTTACTAACCTCAGAAGCATAATAAACTATGGTCAGTTTGGGCATTTATCCAATTTTGCTATTAACTTGCTCATAAATTTTGATTAGGGGGCATTGTAAGACTTTCATAATTAAGGAAAGTGCATTAGAAATTTATTTCCTGCAAACAGTTTGTCATATTCTGAAAAATACTGAAGTTCTGTGAATACCTATAAACTTTAGGGATGGTAAAGTAGGTGACTGAACAGACTTTTTTCTGATGGGGAGTACCTGATATTAGTTGCAACCTCAAGTCTAAATTTTAACACTAACAAATAATTAGGCTGAGTTAAAATATATGTTGGCTAGGTGAATTTCATAAGAGTAATGAGGTAGCTGTATTCCATGGTTATTTCCTCTAGACTTCATTAGCACATAGATCTATTTGATAATTATTTGTTGCTTTCTTTAATCATGGATTAACAAATATTAACTATCTGTATAAGTCTGGATCAGTAAATACATTCAGATCTGTATCTGTAGGAGACATTTATCTTCTAAGAGTATTTTGAAGGGTGCAGTTATATCATTAGATGCTTTTTTACTTGGGAAAGACTAGGTTGTTTCTGAATGAGGTTTCATTTGATGGGCATTTACACATTTTAGATTTTTAAAAGTTATTTTTTAATGGGCTCTTTTCATAATCTGTTTTTTTTTTTCTTGAAGGATTTTACACCATTGGAAATTTTAAGATTTCGGCAAAGTCAGGGGTTTTTTAAAGATTTTATTTATTTATTTGAGAGAGCACAAGTTGGGGGAAGAGGAAGAAGCAGACTCCCTGCTAAACAGGGAGCCAGACATGGGGCTCAATCCCAGGGCCCCGAGATCATGACCTGAGCTGAAGTCAGATGCTTAACCAACTACCTAGATGCCCCTCTGCTAAATGAATTAGAATCCACATATTCCTGCTCTTAACTCACTATACCAATGACAGCTTTTTTTTTTTTTTTTTTTAAGGAACATCTGTTTCTGAAAGTAGGAAGAGTGTTCATAGTAGCCAGCTATAGTAGAGGTTTCTGTAGTGGAGCTTTCTGTAGGGGATACTAATGATCTACACACTGCTTCTCCAGGATACTTTCTTTCCCAAATAATTCAAGGTACAGAAGAGCTGAAGTGTCTACAACCAACACACCTGAGTAAGCCATTTAAATGATAGTCTATTTTTTTTTAAAAAAAAGATTTTATTTATTCATTTGACAGAGTGAAACACAGCTAGAGAGGGAGCAGAAGCAGGGGGAGTGAGAGAGGGAGAAGCAGGCTTCTCGCTGAGCAGGGAGCCCGATGTGGGGCCTGAACCCGGGACTCAGGGATCATGACCTGAACCGAAGGCAGCCGCTTAATGACTGAGCCACCCAGGTTCCCCAGTCTATTTTTTTTTTAAGATTTTATTTATTTATTCAACAGAGAGAGAGAGAGATCACAAGTGGGGTGAGGGGCAGAGGGAGAAGCAGATACCCCATTGAGCAGGGAGCCTGATGCAGAACTCAATCCCAGGACTCAGAGATCAGGACCTGAACTAAAGGCAGATGCTTACCCAAATGAGCCACCCACGGGCCTCAACAGTCTTCTTTAACTTAAAGAAAGGTTCTTTTCTTTTTAAACTTACACTGCTATTTGTGCCCTGATCATAGAATTATGTAGATTCCAAGTGCCTACTTTAATTTTCACTTTTTATATATATCAGAAAATACTGTAGGTGGCCTTAGGGGAAAGAAAAAAGTTTGGGTCTTATTTTTATTCCTGGCTATGCCTTAAAAATGCTCCAGGGGATGCTTCCCGTTGTGCGCACTTGAATGGTAGTTATTATTGACTATTGAATGCATCCTATTTGCTTACTGCAGCACTGAGTACTTCTTATTTTGATTAATATTCAACATTATGATATATATGTGTATGCGTATGTTAGACAGTTTTATATACATGGTAAAAACAAGGTACTTGAGACTTTGGGAGGCAAAATAGTTTGTCCCTGAACTTGTGCACTTGTTTTAAATGCTTTACTTTCTCTGCCAAGCACACTTGAGTGAAAGGCATGAAGACATCTGATCAAGGTACCTCTGCGTGTTCTGGCTTTGAAGTACTACTTTCATTCCAAACGTATAGCACTGCTAGGTGAAATACAAAGTCAGAAAATGTAAGTCACAGCTAAGCTCATGATTTGTCATCTCAGTGGCTCACAAATCAAAAGAAAATGCAGGTGATGAGTTGTGAGCTATGCTGAAGCCTCTCGAGGTGGCCAGAAGGACCAGTACAACTTCTTCTAGGCTAATAAGAGATTGAAGTCATTCTACACTAGGCAGAGATCTAGAACCAGCCTTATAACTTCAAGTCAGGACATAGAGAAAGATTCGTCTGCTTCCGAGCAAGGATGTGAAACCTGCTGCCCACTACTTAAGACTATAATTTTTGATGCCAAGAAAGGCTTATCTGGCAGGAAGAAAGCAGCCCTGCCAGTAAACTGGGAATTGAACCAGGTTGTTCACTGGTTCAGTAATGTGACTGGTAATAGTCCAGATGTCAGCACAATGTGATACTCGAATTACTAGTATGAAACTGATTATGTATCGGTGGTTCTGGGAACCAAATGAGCACAAAATCATGTGTAAGAAAAGGATAATGAGAGCTAGGGTTGGAGGTGCATCAAAAATCTAAATAAAACTAAATAAATCTTCTGACTTCAAATGAACCTGCAAAAAAAAAAAAAAGAAAATCCAAAGTACATGAGAAAGCCTTACAGTAGGAAGGAGCCAATGAATTTGACCATTGAGAATAGATTTTACTGGAAGAAATTAAAATATTGAAACAGTCTGAGAGAGCATATTTTGGGTGTTCAAAATATAAACAAAAGGATTGCCATCTGTAAAAATGTAGAAAATCCTGAAATAAAAACAGTCAAGACCAAATTAATTATTTACAAATATTTATTAAGATTACACTATGGTCCACACAGTCGTATGAGTGCCAGAGATACAGGGATGAATCCAAATGAATAAAAACCGTATCCACACAGTTTACATTCTTGTGGGTAGTTTATGTTAGTAGTAGAAATGAACTAAGAATAGGCAGAAATCTCGGAAGTGAAAGACCATCATTGTAATAAAATTCCCAGTAGAAACTAAAAATTCTAGATTTGACAATGACAGATTTTTTTTTATTTGGAAAATAAAAAAAACTTAGGAAATCACCTAAAATGCAGTCATGGGAATCTAAGATTTTAAAAGAGTGTGAGGAAAGAGAGAGAATGAGAGCGAGAGAACTTCAGATTATGTGAAGAAATAATAACTGAGATTGTTTTAGAATTGAAGACAAGACTCTTCACGTTGAAAGGACACTCTGAGAACCTATCTGGATAAACACCAATACACCAAAGCCTAAACACTTTGAGGTAAAACTTCAGAACATGGAGAATAAAAAGAAAATCTTTACCCACCGGAGAAAAAATATAGACTAGCCCCAAAATAAAGGCAACTAGATGGAGAGCAGACACCAAGAGCAGTATTGAGGGAGAAAATGAATTTGGATTCTAGAATTTAATGCCAACATATACTACTGACACGCTGATCAAACATAGTAATAGAATATCCAACTTTTAAAACAATATTTTGAGTAAGCAGGCCTAGAAAAAAAAAAAACGTGTGGGTTAAAAAATGTAGTAAAGAGGAACAGCAACTTCTAAATGTCACTGCTATAAAAGTAAAAACCAATTTCTGTGTAAAGAAAGTTAAGACTACACAAAAGAAAGAAATACAAACCTGCAAGAAAAGAAGAAGAAATATAGCCCACAAATATATGCGGATTGAAAATTAAAAGACAAAAGATTGAAATTCTCATAACATCAATGTGAACAAGGATGTGGAAAACTGATCACAGCTGATTTTTGGGTCTGACAATCTACTTGGGCCAACTATGTGGATGACCTTGTAAAGCATGAAAGTGGTAAATGCCAGCTTCTGGGTGGTATTTTCCTTGGGGAGGGAGAGTTTGAAACAAGAGTGGGAAGGGAGAAGGGTGAGCAAGAAGGGGCTCACTTGCATCTGTAATGTTTCATTTCTTTAAAAGGGGAAGCAAAAGTACCAAGAGCCAGGATCTGTGAAAGCATGGTGGTACAGGGGTGCCTGGGTGGCTCAGGGGTTAAGCCTCTGCCTTCAGTTCAGGTCATGATCCTGGAGTCCCAGGATTGATCCCCACACCGTCTGCCTGCTTTGTGGGGAGCCTGCTTCTCCTCCTCTGACGTCTCATGCCCACTGCTTTTGTTCCCTCTCTGGCTGTGTTTCTGTCAAGTAAAAAAAGAAAAAAAAAAAAATCTTAAGAGAGAAAAAAAAAAAAAAAGCATGGTGGTACACACCTGGATTTCTTAGTATCAGCCTAAACGTGTACCTGTGTCATTGAACTGGAAAGACACTCAGAACTTCCAGGAGAACATAAATGTTTATGCACGGCAGTGAGGTTTATAAAACACAGAGTCTTTGTCAGGGTCTGTAAGTCCCTACTTACGGACTCTGCCCCACTGAACTCTCTCGGTCGCTCATTCATTCTAACTTAACTGCAGCCCTGTTGCATGCTTTTGTACCTCACACGAGTCTGGCTCATTTCCTCTTCTCATTTCCTCTTCTCATACCAGCAATCCTCTTGGATTGTTGTTATCTCTTTGTGATACTGGAGAAGATCTCGAAAATGTGGTTTATGCCACCATAAGGCAGTCCTGTGAGCAGAACACTGCCTTGGGTCATTGGAGTCCTTATACTCCAGGCAGCTTTATGTGCTGAGCAACAGGTGGCTGTGGGATTTAGGCTGAGGGAATAACTTTCCATGGACTTCTGTACTCTTTTCTACCCTATTGATTTTTCTACCAAGCACACTTGAGGAAAGGCATGGGAACATCTGATCAAGGTATTTCTGTGGGTTCCATCTTCAAGGCACCACCTTTGTTCCAATCAAAATGAATTATGAGGAATAATAACCAACTTTGGTTGCAGAACTGTTTTTAAATTTTTGTTCTTGTTTGAATTTGTATTTGAGAGATAAGTAAGCTAATTCTCAGTAAGAATGAACCTAATTTTCATTTTGGAAGTGACTCTCAAACTTTTCCTAAAGTATAAAATTTCATTAAGCCATGCTACTTTATCTTTAAAAAGACGGAAACTAACATCATTACTCGGTATAGTGCTAATGGGAATAATCGTGTATGTGTATGCACGTGCGCACAGAAGGGATTCTGGGCATAAAGGTCTCTCTCACTGATTTTGCCCATGACTACTCATGCATTTGATAATAACCTGATGGTATTTTGAGGTTCTAAGGTGCTCCGAAACACAAGTCTAAACCGTTTTATCTCAATATCTTGTCTGACAATCATTCTATTATTAGGGACTTTATTCTGGTACCTTGATACTAAGTGTTCACAGCTTGAAAATAATATCGCTTCATCAAAAACAGATAGTAGATGAAGTATAACTTAAACGTATCCTGTCTTCAGGGGCCACTTCTTTACAATTTCAGTTAGTATGGAGCCAAGAGCTAAACAAAACTCAGCAATATTCTTTGGAAATTGCATTTAATTATCGCAGGTCACTAAGATTCAACTTCATATATTAAAATACTTGGTGCTACATTAAATCCTGGTGACAGAGAACGAGTATATGCTTGAGGAGGGTCTCACTTCCAATCTGAGCTTAACTTAGTAAATGAAAGAATTCAACTCAGTACTCAGCTTAAAATTAGTTTTTTGAGTCTTACTTTTATAATCTTGCACAATAAATGAAAACTAGATAATGTTTGCCAATGATCACAAGAAAATATATTTCTTCAACTTCAGTAATATTATGGAAAATATTAATGAGCACTTTCTCTGTGCTATGTACTGTTCTAAAGGTTTTATTTGAATTAACTCATTTTAATCTTCTTAGCAGGCTTGTGAAGTAGAAGATAATGTTATTCCCAAATTACAAAAGAGGAAATTGAGGCATACACAAATTAAGTAATGTCTCTGAGGCCACACAGTGTGTAATGGAGCGGTGGTGGCTTTAGTCATTTTTTTCTTTGTTTTTAAATTTTTCTTTTAAAGATTTATTTGAGAGAGAGGGAGCCTGCAGGGGTGGGGAGAGGCTAGGGAGGGGCAGAGAGAGAGGGAGGGAGAGAATCTCAACCGGACTCCCTGCTGAATACAGAGCTGGAAGCGGGGTCCCCATCTCACAGCCCTGAGACCATGACCTGAGCCGAAACTGAGTCAGACACTCAACTGACTGAGCCACCCTGGTGCCTCATTTTATTAATAGAAGACTTGACTTTTTTGCACTCCCACCCATCCTAGTGTCCAACTTGTTTATTCGTTTGTCTTCAATAGAAAGTCAGTGAAACTTGCATGTCTTTATGCATTTTAATTTTTCTGACAATAAATGACCATCTACTGCTTGGATTCTTACAGGGCCTTCTACTTGGACAAATCAAATTCGCCACCCAACTCCACGTCCAAAGCTGCCTATGTAGATAAGGTAATAAAAAGAGATGATTGCATTTATTGAGGCTTTGCCATTTACAAAATTTCCTGATTTAATTTTTCCGCTCTTGTTCTTAGACAATGTATAATTACAAATATTTGTAGCCTCTAATGCTGTTACGTCCACAAGGAAAACATTTTAGACTCATCATTAAATGGTGATTTATAACAATGGTGAACAGTAGCTCATTGAAAAGCTTTCTTCCTACGGGATGTGTTGAGCTTTATGTTCGTCCCCTTTTTTTCTGCAGCTAATGAGGCCTCTCAATGCTCTGGATGAACTTTATCGGCTGGTAGCCTCGTTTATCAGATCCAAGCGCACGGCCACCTGCGTGAACACAGCCTGCAGCGCCTCCGGGGTGGGGCTGCTGTCCGTGTCCTCGGAGCTGTGCACCCGGCTGGGGGCCTGCCACATCATCATGTGCAACAGTGGCGTTCACAGGTATGGCACCTGCCCCATCCCACCTGCCTCTTTCGGGCCCCATGTCTTTTGGAGGTTCTTACTTACATTTTGGTTATGGGAAATGGTAACTGGAAACATTCGAAGGACCCAGATGTATTTGGAATAAGATTTGGGAAATCAGATTTTGGTGACGTGGTGTTTTCTGGCTTCAGTTTTATGTTCAGTTATTCATACAAATGAATGCAATCCCACATTTATATCACTGTAGCTTGTCTGCCCAGAATCTTATCACCCTTGCATTTATATGACAAGATTTATACTTTAGGTACAAACTTGTACATCGATTTTATTCACTGTAGGATCTTGCCTGGTAGGAACTGCTAAGTAGCTAAGCAAAACTCTTTTCACTGCGCTTGATGGATATTCCATCTTCGCTGATTTGTGTTTTTATAGCCAATGGTTGTGAGGTAGGTCCTGCCTTGAGGTTACTATTGTCTTTCTACTTTTGGTAAAACTATGTCCAAGAGCCCACACAATATACGTTCCTGGAAATGGAAGAGGAAATCTTAGATGGGTCTAGTGGAGGTGGTTTTTCTCAGGCAGCTGTGCTCAGTCTGGGGCAACCAAGGTAGGCTTATGAACTCATTCAGCTGGTTCAGCTGCAAAATGTGGGTAGAGGACCCCATGTCAAGGCCTTCCCCATAACCACATGCTCCTCCTCTGTCATCTTACCATTTTCACAAGGGAGTGAAACCATGTAGTAAAAATAATAAAGCATAATTTGGTCCTTACTCTAATCTGAGTAGGCAAAGAGTGTCCTGTCACCCATCATAGTCTCTTCTTAGAACTGGGCCAGTTAGATTTTGAGGATGGTGGTATTGTTTAGTCAGATTTACTTGGTACTTGACTTATGTAAAGGACTGCAGTTGGACTGTTGACTGTGTAACATCATAAAGTAATGATGCTTATGTTAGAGGCATAAATATAGCATGATGGCTTGAACAACAGATAACAAAAAATAAGAAGAAGATAAGATAACAGAATAAGAACAAATTGACCTCCATGGCAAGAAAATGTAAATGACCTCGGAAAGTTACAGCTAAAAACCAAGAGTCAGAAGGAAAACAGATCTCTGAGATGGGTAGAGCTTTCCCCAAAGAAGATGATGTTTGAACTGGGTTTTGATGAGTCAGGGTGAAGAGGTAAAAAATGGGAGAAAAATGATCCAAGGCAGAGGTTCTCATCTGTAAAATTCCATTTCGATCTGGTTTGCCTGAATTCTAGTTTTCAAGTCCTACACAGCATGTTCTTGCTTATAGAGTACGGCAAGACCTTATTTCTCTGAAAGAAGCATTATATGCTGTGGTTGACAAAATATGCAGAATTTTCTCTTTTATTTTAATGGCTGTGTACTCTGTGCTCTATTGCAAGCTATAAAAAGCTTAATTGAAAATATCATCTGCAACCAAATGAATAAAATATTATTTCATAATTTGTTTACTAGCAGAGAAGTGATCTCTCCTTCTGATCAACTCATATTCACTCCTTCTGTTCCCACTTATTCATTCACTCATTTATGTATTCATTATTCATTCACTCAAAAAGTATGCAGTGAGCACCAATTATGTGCCAGCCCTGCTCAAGTTGCTGGAGATACAGCACTGAAAAATTAAAGTCCCTGTTCTCAAAGAGTGTGCATCATGTTGGGGGTAACAGACGATAATGTAAACAAATACATATGTAATGTGGTAGATGGGATAAATAGAAAAAAGGACAGAAGTCAGAGGGGCAGATGGTGACAGGATGGGAAGAAGGGGTAGCACCATCCAATAAGGAATTTCATAAGAGACTTATGTGAAATGAAGGAGTGTTTTATGCAAATATCTCAGAGAAAGAGCATTCGATCACAGGGAGCAGCAGTGCAAATGTGGGGGCTCCTGTGGGAGCTCAAGGAACTGCATCGAGGCCATTGTGGCCTCAGCCAAGGGTCATTTCCTTGATTATTGGTGTCCTTATCTTACCCTCATGCAAGATCATAGTTGTCTAAGCACTATGATACACTATGACCATGAAGGGGACACTTTAGACTTTGAAACTACAAGCATACCCTCTTACCTTGACATTAACTTACTGAAAGTTAATGCAATTAAATCTGCATTTAATCCTAGAATTATGACCAGGTTGTCCCAGTTATTCGCTCTGCTATCCCATGAGCAATTTTTGAATCTGACTAATGTTACCTGGGAGAAATAGGTTGATGTCCCACAGCTGAATGATGAATATTATAATTACCATATTCATCGATTGGTATGTTAGGACCACAAGTAACATTGAAATTTCAAAGTAGTTTGACTTTTTCCATTTCTACTATTCAAAATAAATGTAGCTTTAGTTAGTTCATTTCAGACATTTGCTGAGGTATAGGCATAAATACTCCATGACAAATGCTGAATTTAAAGTGAACACTATTTGAAAAATGGTACAGATTTATTTTTCTATTAGGCAGCATAAAATGGGAGTTTAACGTTATCTTTTATTCTCTCAGTAAGGGCTATGCTTAAATTTTTCGTGACAGTAAAGTGTGCTAATTTATATTGGCTTCAGAAAACTCACATAAAGACTGTTCTTAAAATAACTCTTCCATAATTATAATTCAGAGAGCTAGAGAAAAACCCAAGTAGAGCCACACCTGCACTCAACCTTAAACTTGGAGGCTTACGTATAGGTTCTGAAAAAGGGGAGAATTTCACAGTGAATCAGAATAAATATTACACTGACCATGTTTAGCATTTACATTTAAAATCAATATGAGAAATGGTCAACAATATCCACATTAGACAGTCAATTTCCTGCCTTTTCTGATTTTAGTTGCAAAAGAAAAAGATAATCTAAAATATTTTTAGAGTATTGAATGATTCTGCATATGTTTGATATTAAAGAGAAGAATGTGGTTTTTCAGAATGAAAAGGCAGATTTAATTAGCATTAATGTCTACATGTTTTAATGCCAACCTGAATTGGATGGTAGAGCTGCATATAGCAGTGAATGCAAGATTAGTAGGAATAGAATTCAGGATGAATTATTAAAATCTTCTCATAGCATTTAGCCTGACTTTGTTTTTATTAAATTCTTTTCCCTTGGGAAATCCTTTGTGTGCATTACAATTCTGCTGATGAACTTCCCTACCCACATTCTCTTAACTATTCACTTATATCAGTTATCTTCATTGCTATGGGATGGTGCAAAAAGAATAAGACCGTCTCTTCTTAAAAACATGTTTTTGCCTTTTAAACAATATAAACTTGATATTAAAGGAAGTTTAACAAATGGAACATTTTTATATTTTCTTATCCTGACAAGGCTTCTTTCGTGTTCATGTTGTATCATCTCTTGTAACTTCCATCAAACAATGCACAATCGAACATAGTTTTATTAGTAAATAGAGTTCAACAACCTGCTTTATGCTCATAACAACTCCGTATTTTCAGAATTTACACATAAACTTTCTCATTATCACTTTGATTTGTTACATAGTTAATCTAACCAGTTGCTAAGCCATAGCTTATGAAGGATCACTTTAGTGGTTTATTTTCCTTGTCCGTTGCCCAAAATGCGCTTTTGGTAGAGAGGCTGCTTTCATTAGGTAGCTGTTCAGATTTCAATTTTATTTTCTATTACATTAAAAGAAAAAACAAAAATACCCTCCAGATAGAATTACTGTGTCAAGGAGTTGAGACCTTTGTGATCAATAATATATATATTGTTCAAGTTCTCGAAAGCATTGTCCTCACAGACAACACAACCAATAGGTTAGATGGCTGTGTCATGCTTTCACCTCTTCCTGGTTTGCAAAGGGTACTGGAATCCGTTTATCTATCACTCTTCTCTCCTAGATGAACAATGATACATCACTAGTGCTTTAGTTTATACTTCTTCGATTAACAAATACAAACATTGGACTTGAATAGTTCTTTGAATTTCCTTTTCAAAGAAGATTTATGCCGCAGACTGTCTATGTACCTGCTTTATAGACAGAATTGGTTTTTGCCAAATTGAACATTTTTAAAGTGTTGAATTGGCTTGTCTTTTCAAGTCCGCCCTTGTCCTCCTGCCAGCTATTTGTTGCAGGCAATCCAAAAGCATGCAAACAGGGATTCTAAATTTCCCTTTTATTTCAGCTTGCAGCATCCTTTCATTCTATGCGGTATTTCATTTTGTTGTAGTTCTTTTTTCCCACCCCACTTAATAGCCAACTCTTTTTCTTTAACCAGTATAAAACAGTATACCTCAAATGTTATGAAACCTGAATCATGAGTCTTTCTGTGTGCAAAAACAAAGATGTCCTTTTCTTCCCACCACATTAGCTTCTGCTTCCTTCGCCATTAGGAAGAAGTGGGTGAAATTTTCCAGGGCCTACCTGAAAGGATATGTCAAAGAAATTCTAGTGAGGGCAGGAAATCTGGGATCTCAGGTTTCCCCTCTAAGGACTGGTTCCAAAGAGTTTTTTGTCTGTATACTCTCAGTATCTTTTGATAGTTCGTTCTCAGTGATCTCAGAACCTTGGTATGACCTCACTGGAAGATGTGTGAGGTGAGCATAGGCCTAGTGTCTTACTTGCCATGTGATGCCTTTGAACTCAAACCTTGGAGATCTGTATGCATGAATTACATTTTATCTTCATGTTTTGTTATGAGGACAGATCTCTTCCAGGAAACAATGGCTTGCATTTTTGAGTAGCATACCTCACATGCACTCCTCCCGTGGGGTTTGAGAGGAGCAGCACCAGGCGGGCCTCACTGCATCAGGGGTCCCCCAGCACCTGACCTTAGTCAGTGTCTTGTCTTCTGATGAGAACCGTGCACGGAAGTGAGAAGGAACCAGTCTGTGGCAAGGCCTACCTGTTCTTATTCTTTAAAAACATACTGATAAGCATCAAGCTAGCTACCATCTGTGTATTATGGTGTTAGACTTCTTTTTTTTTTTAACACCTTATATAAATTAGTTTTAACATATATAAAGTTTTAGGAACTCAAAGGCCACATATATGTGTAGCTTCTGACTTAAGAGGCGTCTATTCCCAAGATGCATTCCTTTGTCGGTGATGTGGAAATTGAGACATATTTTCACATTTGACAATATTATCAGTGGTGCTTGAATCTTAAAAGTCAGCCATCTCTTCCCCTTCCCTGACCAGCTCTTACATCCTCCATCCCGTGACCACAGTCTAGGACCCAAAGTATGATTATAAGCATTTCTTAGGAAAATGAAATCCAGGCATTAAAATATAAAAACAACTGAAGAGAAATATTTGAATATTTGAAATAGTTTGGTTCATCCAACAGTTTTTATTTCAAATGAAGATGAACGTGTAAATAATGAAAAAAAAACTTTTTCAGGTAACTATCAATTAGCAATTTTAGAAACCACTTTTGTTTGAACTTTGAAGGACTTTCTTAGCAACATTTTATTCTGTCATAACCGTGACATCAAAGGACAAATTGATAAATAGGCCCAGCTTAAGGAATGCAGAATCTTATAAAAGTGGGGCACTCAAGGTAACCTGACTTAGGTAATCAGAGCCGTAATAGGACAGATGATAAAGCTGCATCTTTTTCCATTGTGCGGTGAAAACATCAAGTAAGCGAGTAGATTTACTCTGGGGATTTCCATCTGTACATTAGATCTAGGTATGGGACAGAAAAAATCAGCATAATAAGCAAATGTTGGTTTCAATTATACCCATTTATCTTTTGTTCAAAAATGACTTGAGAGATTCGTAACAAGATGCGTGGAAATACTTGAATTTTAAATCTCCAGAAAGAAACATTTCTGCTGGCTCATGATCTCAGGATCATGAAGTTCTAAAATTATGTTCTGTAGGAATCTGAAACATATTAGTCTAAAATATTACTTTTATATAAAGGTAGTAGTAGCAATGACATAAATGACATTTAAAATAACCATTAAGTATAGCTTCAGTTATGGTTATTTTTTAACAGTTAAAATTTGATTATAGGGCACCTGGGTGGCTCAGTGGGTTAAAGCCTCTGCCTTTTGCTGGGGTCACAATCTCAGGGTCCTGGGAGCCAGGCCCGCATGGGACTCTCTGCTCTGCAGGGAGCCTGCTTCCTCCTCTCTCTCTACCTGCCTCTTTGCCTATTTGTGATCTCTCTCTGTCAAATAAATAAATAAAATCTTTAAAATATTTTTGATTATAAAGCAAACTACATGCAATTGTTCTCATTTGTTTGAAATCCTAGAAAATCATTACTGTATCAAAACAAACAAACAAAATACAAAAATATAAAATTGTATCCTAATCTTTAGAAGAGAAAAAATTAAATTCTATTAGGATGGAGCTCTGGGAAAAGACAAAATATATTCTACTCATGATAGGATATAAGTATAAATCTTAATGACTCTGCCAAACTCATAAGAGCAAAGGATAGAATGGTGGTTAGCCTGGGCAGGTAGGAGGAGAAAATAGGGAGATGTTGCTCAAGGATCCAAGGTTTCAGTTATGCAAGAAGAAGTTCTGGAGATCTAATACAGTGTGACTATAGGTAAAATGCTGTTTTGTATTTTGGACATTTGCTATGAGGGTAGATCTTAAGTGTTTTCATCAAAGAAAAAGAAGAAGCTGGGGCGCCTGTGTGGGTCAGTTGGTTAAGCAACTGCCTTCGGCTCAGGTCATGATCCTGGAGACCCAGGATCAAGCCCCACATCGGACTTCTCCCTCTCTCAGTCCCTCTGCTTGTGTTCCCTCTCTGGCTGTGTTTCTCTCTGTCAAATAAATAAATAAAATCTTAAAAAAAAAGGAGAAGAAGAGGAAGAAGCAAAAGAAAATGGCAATCGTGTGGGTGATGGATATGTTGATCAACTTCATCAGATGAATCATAATGTATGTGCATATCTAAGTATATATATATATATAATCATCAAATTATATACCTTGAACATGTACAATTTTTAATTGTCTATTAAACCTCAGTAAAACTCGGGGGAAACAGAAAAGCAAACCCAGAAATTTCAAATTATGCTGAATTGTAAAATAGGCAAAGTAACCTCCACAATTTATCCTGATTTTAAAAACCAGATAAATAATATAGGTATTTTCTCTTAAGATTATAAGAAATCAAATATTTCACATATGATAAAAAGTTTCATTCTTTTATCTTTCTTTCATTATCTTTTATAAAAATTCTTTACCTTAGAGGTGGATCAGATTTGCATATATATTTGTTTTGTTACCCAGGTTTTTCTTTGTACTTGATATAAACCTTAATAAATTAGTGTATTAAATTATTCTGTAATTTTAAAATGTCCAGTGTTTTCTTCAAATTAGATTACTGTGAAAGAAGAATAAGACAGTAATTATGAGGGTAACTTATTGCAGTGGTTTCTGGCTCTGACCTCCAGTTACCACATGATATCAGCCCAACCAGCCCATAAAAACGGGAGCTTATACATGATTACCTTCCATCATTAACACTGGGGAAGCCTCAGTAATCATAATACATTAAACATATCTTGATAAAAATAATCTAAAAGAGTGGGGGGTTTTTTTTAAATTTTTTTTTTAATATAAGCTCTACAGCCAATGCAGACCTTGAACTCACAATCCCAAGATCGAGTGTTGTGCGCTCTACCGACTGAGCCAGCTAGGCACCCTAATAAAAATAATTTAAATGCATAACTACTAGTTAAATTTCATCAGTATTTGCCAAACCCTATTTCACTATTTGAGCATACTAGTAAAATTTAAGTATTTGTGTTACTAAATTTTATTTGTATTTAGATATTTAAAAGTGTTAAATACAGAATCCACCTCAGAATTTATTTTAAATAAGCTGAAATTATTATTTTTCCTAAACCTACAAAATTATATTTAAAGCAAAATAGAATGCCACTTTCTGGGATGTGTTCCTGAGGGCTTCAAGGTTAGTGATTTTATAACCACTCTAATAAATGTCATAAGCCAAAATGTCTATCCTCCAGAGGAGGGAAGAAATAGAGGTATCTCTTCCTCTGTACGAACCTGGCGCAGGAGAGCAGGTGGCACAGACAAAGTTGACAGAGGGAAATGGCAATTTCTGCTGTTACAATGTTAATCTTAAATTGGTAGTAGGTCACCTAACATCCTCTGGAGGAATACAGAGGCTGAGATTGAAATCCTCTTAAGCAGGAAGGATGTAAGGGAACACCTGTTGTAATGCTTAGCGGTTGAAGGAAATGAGGAAGGATGGCTCAGTGGGAGGGATGAAAATACGGCGCTCAGATGGGAAACAGTGTACTACACGGGGCGGTCCCAGTAAAGAGTTTTTACTACTTCTGGGCAGTGAAGTGAGAAAGGGTTGGCCAGGAGATGAAACCAGAAGAATGGAAGACTCTAACTGCCAGGTTAAAGATTTGGGACTCCCTCCCCGGAGCTCCAGGAAGCCAATAAAGGGTTTTCAACAAAAGAATATCTGATTAGATCTTTTAAAGATTTTATTTATTCAGGAACGTCCGGATGGCAAAGTCCCTTAAGTGTCTGCTCTAGGCTCAGGTCGCAATCCTGGGATTGAATTCCTCATGGGGCTCCTTGCTCAGCAGGGAGCCTGCTTCTCCCTCTGCCTGCCACTCCCTCTGCTTGTATTCTCTCGCTCTCCATCTCTCTCTCTCTCTCTCTCTCTCTCTCTCTCTCCACCTTTCTCTCTCTCTCTCTCTCTCTCTCTAGCAAATAAGTAAATAAAATCTTATTTAAAAAGGTTTTATCTATTCATTTTTGAGAGACAGGAAGCATAAGGGATGGGGGAGGGGCAGAGGGAGCAGCAGACTCCCCGCTGAGCTGGGGAGCCCGATGTAGGACTCCATCTTAACACCCTGGGATCATGACCTGAACCAAAAGCAGACGCTTAACCCGCTGAGCCACCCAGGCACCCTAGATATATATATCTCTATATATAAGTCTATATAAAATATATAAATATATTTTAAATGGCTGTCATGGTCTGTGATGGGACAAAGATGGAGATAGGGAGACAGCTAGGATTTCACAATAGTACAAGAAGAAATGAGGAGGTTCCAAACTGAGGTATCAGCAGAAGGTGGAAGAGAAAGAGGAGATGTGACTGATTTGAAATGCAGGTAACAGAACTAGATGATAGGTGAGAAACAGAGGAAAAGGGGAGAGGGAGAAATTTTTATAATTCCCCATGTCCAGCTTGGGAAGATGGTGGGGAAAGGGGCTGCCAAAGGGTAAGTATGCATTTCTGTTTGGGAGCATGGTGGACAGGGATGTGGAATTAATCTGTTAAGGGTTGAGTTTAGATGTCCTTGGTGTCTTACATGGAGATGTCCTTTGACAGATTCACAGTCAGCAAGGACTAAAGGTATATATGTGCTAAACGGGTATAATGTAAATGGGTATATACATACACACACATAGGAAAGAGGCTATGGAATAACAGAGGTGGGATGATTCCTGAGTATAGGGAATATGTATGAGTACGGGGAGATTGGAGAAGGGGACCATGTCAGAGAAGGCTTCACAGAGAGCAGGCTTAAAACACCAAGAATTTTCTGGGGAATATACATCAGGTGTTAGGAACAGGGAAGAGATATTCCAGGAAAAGGCACAGAGATGTGAGAAAAGAATAATCAGCCACCAACCATTGACATTGAGAAATGATCACATGACGTGTTAATATTCCCTCGTTCTCCACTGCCCCATCCTCTGTGATCCCTGATTAAGAAGAACAACCAAGGAGGAGCCTCAGAATAAAACACTGAAGGAAGGATCCCCTAGAAAGGGATGAAAATTACTGAAACAAAGCTCTATTCAATGACTCGGGTAAACAGGTCAAAGAGAAAATAGTTATGTAGAGCATCAAAGAATTGGGGAAACACATGAAAATAACAAGCTGGACCCCCTCAAGTGTTGGTGTCATCAAAGAACCTATGGAGTGAGAACAAAAAGCAGACAGCAAAGTAGAGAAGATGGGAATAGAGAGGTAGTGTTGAAGAACTTTGGGCAGCTGGGAAAGGTACCCAGTCTATGCAGTTAAATCCCCCAAAACAAAACAAATGAAATAAATTGGTGAGAGTCCAGGCTGAAAAATCTAAAATGCAGAAAAGCAGATTCAAACCTGGTGGCTGTGGTAATTACGGTCCTCACTCGCACACAGGTGTTTCATATTCATCCACATTTTTAGCATAGCCGACACATCCTCCGATGTCTAAGTGGGCATTAGCCATCCCCATGATCGCCTCTGCACTAACCTCAGCAATGGAAAACCACGTCAGAGAAAAACACACCTTAATGGGCTTGACTGTAAAGGAATGAAGGATGTGGGATATTTTGCCTGGCAGTTGATTTTTAAGCCTAGGCTTAAAGATATATGCCAAGAACTTTCAGACAATGTATTGAAAGTTGCAGTAGAAAGTCCCATTATCTTTAATTATCTTTAATGGGACTTTCATGGCTAATTCCCTGTGCAGCACTGAAAATGCACCCCTTAAACTCAATTGCTTTTTTGCCTTAAGATATGTGGAGTTAGTGGAGTATTCAATTTGGCTATGCTTCTGCTGCCAGGATCTTGCTCCAGCTGTTACCTGTCTCTTCTGTATTCTGTTTGGTTATTTTGCACAGTCCCCCTCTCTGCCTGCTGTCCTTTGGCTTCTTTTCAAATGCTCATTAACCCTGTGTCTTTCAGCTCTCTCTTGGGCTGGGAAACCTAGGAACCTGGAATGGTCATGGGAAATCTTCACTCATCAGTGCTGCCTATTTGATCAGAGTCAGACAATAATCTTGAAAGCATCAACACCAGAGGTGATTTCTAGAAAATCTACTGGACACTTGCCGGAGCTATTACAGGCTTTTGGATTGCAACAGGTGTTAGACTGTTACGTTTTCTTATAGGGAGAATGTAAATATTTAATATTTTATTAGACGTGTGTATGTGTGTGTGCGTGTGTGTGTGTGTGTGTGTGTATGTCAGATGAGTAAATTCTTTATTGCTGAAAACAAATACCTGTTGGCCCTTTTTTTCACGTGAACATATGTATGTGTTTCATTTGAAAAAGTGCCTTCCTTGTTACAAGGGAACAGGACATAGGTGTTAGGTTTTGGAAACCCCTGGAGACTTGTGGCATTTTTCTCAAGCTTTCCATTTGTCACAAACCCTTGGCTCAGGGTGACCAAGGTGGGAAAAGACCAATAGGACAGCAGCAGGCCTTTCCATATTAATTTTACAGAGACTCTGTGTGCTGAACCATAGCATCCACCTGGGATTGAGCAATATTTAACGTACTGCATTGGCCCTCAGGTATAAAATTCTTCCTCAGTATAGGGTAATAAAAGGGAGCTGGGAAAAGAAACAACATTAAACAATTAGTTTCTTCATTCAGGCGTTTCATTCCGGTTGTCAATAGACATTCCACATTGGCGCTCTGTGCTCAGTACTTAAAAGTAATTAGAAGCCAGAATAAATGAGATCACTGTGGGAATGAACACGCTTTACAGAGAACAGTGCTTTTTATATAGAAAAATGCAAATCTGTAGTAGAGAAGGCATGCAGTCTCCTTTCAGTTTATTTTCCTACT
The DNA here is from genome assembly GCA_004023965.1 of Spilogale gracilis. Classification (NCBI taxonomy): domain Eukaryota; kingdom Metazoa; phylum Chordata; class Mammalia; order Carnivora; family Mephitidae; genus Spilogale; species Spilogale gracilis. Next base: position 14,431 of record PITA01004979.1, on the reverse strand, counting down.
TGATGGCTGTACAATCAATATACTTGCTTAGCAAACTTCAGATCTAAATCCTTTTTATCATGAATGTATTTTCGTATGACGGAGTATACACTCATAGTGAAGTGGTTTGGACCGGCTGAGTTCATCTCTGCCAAAACAATGCATTTAAAGTATAAATGCTGAGACCAAGACCGTGATTGTTGAATTATGTATGTGGGGAGCTGAAATTTTCTAAATGCAAAAATCCATGTGATGTGACTTTGGACTGATGGAAAGAGCCCTGGATTTTGAACCAGGAAACTGATTTTGAATCCTGTTACTTACTCACTGAGTGGTGGTGATTGCATCACCTATGCCCTCAGAGACTTTAAGATTTCTTCCTGAAAAAGATGGTATAAGGAATAAGTGAGCAATCTATGTGAAAGCATATACTGCAAGGCCTGGCAATCGTGAACACTGAATTTTTCTTTCTTTGTGTTTCTGATAGTGAATTCATCTTCTCATTATAGTGTTACAAATAGGAAATGAATCTGTTTAAAATAATTAGCCCATTCCTACTAAAGTAGGGGAGCTCATGTAAGAACTATTTAAAAAATCACAGGAGGGTCGCCTGGGTGGCACAGTCGTTAAGCGTCTGCCTTCAGCTCAGGTCATGATCCCAGGGTCCGGGGATCGAGCCCCTCATCAGGCTCCCTGCCGGGCGGGAAGCCTGCTTCTCCTTCTCTCACTCCCCCTGCTTTGGTCCCTCCCTAGCTGTGTTTCTCTTTATTAAATAAATAAATAAAATCTTTAAAAACATACGCAGCAGTTGCCAAGTAGATCTTAAATGTTCTCACCACAAAAAAGAAGTGGTTAATTTTGTGATGTGATGTGATGTGATGTGATGACCCTACTGTAGTAATCATTTTGAACACAGAAGTGTATCAAATGAACCTGTTATACACGTGAAACCTGAAAAAGCTTACATGTCATTTATATCAACAGAGCTAGAAAAAAAAAGTAATGAGTCATCATAGCATGAAAGAGGAGTATGAAAAATACAAGAGTTAACTCCTTTGATCTGTAAGAAATAGAATACACAAAACACTGGGCCCTATTAGAGCTTATTTTTAGAATCTTCCTTGAGAAGCTTGTAGAAAATCATTCAAGAGCAGTAGAACAGGATCTCCTTGAATTCAAGGACAGGAAGTTTTCTTTCCTAGTGTCAAAAACCAAGAGTATGTATTAGAATAGAGACAAGTATTTAGGACTTGAAAAGAATCAGGTGCTAGCACTCGTTTCTTCATTCATTTATTGGGGGGAACAAGAAACCATGGAGCCCCACTGTGTGACCCACCCTGTGCTGTGCCAAACCAGAGACGTGAGAGAGTCCTTGTGTCACTGCATTTATAGTCTGAGGTCGTGGGCCCCTGGGGGGCTCAGTCGGTCAAGGGTCTGCCTTCGGCTCGGGTCATGATCTCAGGGTCCCACACTGGCCTCTCTGATCAGAAGGTGTTTCTCTCTTTCTCTCTCTCTCTCTCTGTCTCAAATAAATAAATAATATAAAATTTTTTAAAAAGGGTCTTGACAAAGAACCACTGCAGAAACCAGACATCTATACTATGGAGCATAGGTCCTATTGAGTGATGACAATAGAGAAAGATGGTCATAGGATTGACTTTTTATCTGAAATGACTCAAGGAATAGATTTGGAAGTTTCAAAGAACAGTAGAGAGGAAAATATATAACATGTCACATTGAGTATGTGAAAGAACTGATTCTGTTAGAGTTTCAGATGTTTTCTTCTAGACCCAGAAAATATTGATAAATGATAACTGGACAATTTTGATAAGAGTAATTAATAATTAATTAATTTGGGATGGCTGAGTGGCTCAGTGAGTTAAGTGTCTGCCTTCGGCTCAGGTCATGATCTCAGGGTCCTGGGTTCGAGTCCTGCTTTGGGCTCCCTGCTCAGTGGGGAGTCTGCTTCTCCCTCTGCTTGCCACTCTCCCTGCTTATGCTCTCTCTCCCTCTCTCTCTCTCTGAGAAATAAATAAGTAAAATATTTTTAAAAAATTTAAATAGTTAATTAATATAAGAATGATAAATCAGAAATAATATGTTATATATTTTCCAAGGACTACAAAAACTCATCCAAAGTTGTTAATCAGAAGACGTGATATGAGCAGTGGTTAAACCCAGAGAAAGGAACATGCAAGCCATTGTCCATGAAAGAAAAGCCATATGCTATTTGTAAGCCATGGGGGAATCTGTGATTATGTTTTTACTAATATCTGTTGTCCCTATATAGCATTTATTACTTGATCAATTTTATTTGAGCAGTGAATACTTCTTGAATAAATACATACGATACATTGAACAAATACAAATTATAAAGAAATGCATCTTACCTTCAAGGAGTATACATATAATAACATTGGCACACAGGAAGAATTCATGTAATTTTTTTTCAGTAAGTGTATATGGAATGCTTATAAAGTCCTGGGAAATATGTAGGATCTGGGAAGACAATGTCAGTTACCAGTTACCAGCCTAGCCTACCCATGGCGGTAATGGTAACGGTAATAAAGTAATGAAAATTGCTTACATTTGTTAACAATATACTACATGCTATACTCTGTGTTAAGTACTAGATATGGATTACTCATGTAATACTGGAAACAACACTCTGAGGTGTATATATCATCAAACTCAACTTACAGACGAGGAAACAGTTTCAGGAGCTTAACTCACCCAAGTTCCCACAGTTTTAGCAAATCCAGGCTCCAACTTGGGAAGTTTACCTGCAATGCCTGTTTCTTTAGCCCTACACCTTTCCCACAAATATGGTATGGCGTGGTAAGAGGTATAATGTGTGATGCAAGTCAAGGATTCTGAGATCACATCCATGATGGAGCAGCACGTGCGAACTGCCTGAGAACTACAAGAGGTGATTTCAGAGAATCGTACAGTAGAATGGAAGAATGAAGAAGGAAAACCAGGCATCATGTTGTGAACATTTTGTATTGCATGTTAAGAAGTGGGAAGCCATTAGAATGTTTTTATTCTTATCTGCATTTTTTTTAAGATTTTATTTATTTATTTGACAGAGAGAAACACAGCCAGAGAGGGAACACAAGCAAGGGGAGTGAGAGAGGGAGAAGCAGGCTTCCTGCCGAGCAGGAAGCCCGATGCAGAGCTCAATCCCGGGTCTCCGGGATCATGACCTGAGCCGAAGGCAGTCGCCCAACCAACCGAGCCACCCAGGCACCCCAGCATTTTTTTTTTTAAGATTTTGTTTCTTTAGAGACAGAGAGCAGACAAGTGGGGGTGGGGAGGAAGGAAGGGCAGGGAGAGAGGGAGAGAGAGAATTTCAAGCAAAGTTCGAGCTGAGTGCAAAACCCAATGCAGGGCTCAATTTCAGGACCTTGAGATCATGACCTGAGCGGAAATCAAGAGTCAGATGCTGAGCCACCCAAGAGTTCCTTTCATCTGCATTTATAAGCGTTCATCTTTGTGATGGGGTGAAAACAGTGGGAAGAGGCAAGAATAGGAGAGTCAGGGAGAGGTTGTTACCAAAATAGACAAGAGATATTAGCCTTGCTTCTAGAGAGGAGAGATTTATGACATGGTAAGAAATAGGAAATTAAATTAACATGAAAGGTACTAGACTTAAGTACATTAATGGGGAACTGCACAATATATTCATCTCTTATAATGGAGGAGTTTAGTTTGAGGGCCTGGGGGCTTATAACATTTCTCAGTCTGGAGCTGAAACAGTGGGTAAATCATAAACAACTAGACACAGATTTTAGACAAGCAGAGATTTTGATCTTGACCACACTGACTCGGGGAAGGTTCTGTAAAAACGGGAACATTGAAGGGCACCTGGGTGGCTCAGTGGGTTAAAGCCTCTGCTTTCGACTCAGGTCATGATCTCAGGGTCCTGGGATCGAGGCTCACATTGGGCTCTCTTCTCAGCAGGGAGCCTGTTTCCTCCTCTCTCTCTGCCTGCCTCTCTGCCTACTTGTGATCTCTCTGTCAAATAAATAAATAAAATCTTAAAAAAAAAAACGGAACATTGAGGATACTAAAAATATAATTTCACAAGAAAACTTCAAGGAATTGGATAATTTCTACATCTTATTTCTTCTAACTATTCGCTTATGAGGGCCACTAACTCGGGTATTTCCCCACAACTGCTTGTTTTGTTATAGCTGAATAAGGCGGGGAGCATGAGAAAAGCACAAAGGAGTAAAGATATTTGGAAACTGAGCAGAATCATTTATATTTTTCCAACAAGGAGAAATGCATCTTTATTTCAAAGATTGTTGAAACTAATCTGCCTTATGGTATCCAGGATAGAAGTTCAGACGATGCCATGGAGTGCATAAAATCAGGTGATCAACAGAGCTTTCCATCTATCATAAAAAGCTTCTGCAAGTGTGCAAAGAGCAGTAGTTGCTGTTATGTTCCAGTTTACTTCACCTGCTTCATTCTCTTGAGATTGAAATCGTCATTATTTCTCTGCAAAACTTGAATGCTGCCCAGATAATCAGCTTAGCAGAGTATCTCGGAGAACCACAGCTGATTAGAGTCCTAATAACTTGTTTGTTGACAGTCACTTGCACAAGTATAATGGGTCTAGCTTTTAATTAAAGGAGAAAATAAGACTTCTGTAGAAAAGGGAGAAATTATTTTGTTTTAAATATGTCAATGTGTAAGACTCTAGATGTACACACCTATAACCATAACAAGACTTATAGCTCATGTGAAGAATATGATCAAAATAATAGGTTCCTCGGGATGTCCTTCTATAGAGACTCTGAGGGATGCATTTGCCCTAAGGGAATGTTCTCCCTCTTGTTTCTAAGACTAACAGCGGCATCAGAGTTATGAAGGATGGTGAAAATGAGGCAGTACGTTAGGAAGTCCAGAGGTTATAACAACAAAATCAGACTCCAATTATTAAGTAGAATTCTGCACTGGGACAAAACTCACTGATTTCAAAATTCTGTGATATTTCCTTCACTTTATATTTCTCTAGTACAAAATCAAGTTAAGCTTCATATTGATGCAAAGGTTTCAGATGAGTTTCAATAGTTTGGCAGTTTTTTTTTAAGGATTTTATTTATTTATTTGACAGAGAGAGAAATCACAAGTAGGCAGAGAAGTATGCAGAGAGAGGAGGAAGCAGGCTCCCTGCCGAGCAGAGAGCCTGATCCCAGAACCCTGAGATCGTAACCTGAGCGGAAAGCAGAGGCTTTAACCCACTGAGCCACCCAGGTGCCCAGTTAGGCAGTTTCTATACATGGTTAAGGGGTCATGTCTAATGCAGCCATTTGTAGAACTGGTCAAACCTGTTGTTTGACATATGGTCCCTTAAACTCAGAAGACCCCCACACATACCTTTAAATGTGGGTATGTGCTTCCCATATATCCTATTTTTTCTAACAAGAAATTATTCTGCTAATTATACTTCAGGGCCACACAAAAAAAGAGAATATACTTCTCCAAGTTCCCCAACTCTGTTTTTGCACTAAATAGTTAAAATCACTACTCAAGAAGCTTTTGAGGTATCAATGCATATCCCTTAAATCCACTGACTCCAGTGGGTCTTGTTTGGAGGATAGTTTTCTGTTGTAATTAAACATGTAACATTATTGAGGAGTACAATAGAAATTTTCCAAATAATGTTTAGCCTCAATTTTACAAATATGGGGAAATAAAAAATGAACCATCCCTTCCTAAAGGTTGCATTTTCTATTTTAATGTTTCTCAGTCATCTACATCATGTTGGTTTATGGCAAATTGTTTTGGCTGCAGATTCAGAGCTCTTCATCACGCTAGCATTTCAGATGTTGTATTAGTGTCAGAATCTGAATGACCCTTCTGCACTCGTAATAGGAAAGTTTGGGATCACCCCCAAGAGAGAACAATGTCATGATTAGCTACTAAGGAAAACAGCAGAGTCCTGACTGTGAACTAAGAGTCTGTAAATAAATCCACTCTCAGAAAACAGAGCTCAAAGCCGTAAACCTCACGTGGTTCTGATTTCTCACATCAGTTTCCCTGCGAGTTACTGCATCATCCTATGGCCCAAAAGGGGAGATGTGATGCATGTCCCCAAGGGTTCAATTTAATCCATTTCAACCCTTGGGAAACTGGATTCCTTGTTCAGTACAATTTGAATCAACATTATATGAAGCGTTAGCATTCTGGAGGTAAAAAAAAAAAAAGGTGGTTGAGAGTAAAATTGGCTTTTGTTTGGAATTATAGTAAATGGCCAAACATGTAGAAGATCTTTGGGTTTTGAGAATCTTTAATGTAATTTATTATAGAAATGTCATGATGCATCTTAAAGAGAAGGATTAAGATTTTTCTCTTAAAAAAGAACTAATGTAGCTTGCTTCCAGATTTGAAGTCTTACAAAGTGAACTAAATGTAGTGTGATAGACATGAGTTAATAAATGGTCAAAACACAGTATGTCACATTTTTAGGAAAATAAGGTTTATTTAAGGAAAATAATGAGACTTAGTTGACACTGAGGTTTAGATGCTGATCTTTTATGCCCTGCCATCTGGAAATTGGATGGCCAACAGGAGGCTGTGTTGCATGCTTTCCCTGACCTTCCACTCTACAATTTGACATATAAAATATATTAATACCTGAGGTCTAGGATCAGTTGGGACAACCATATGAAATAAAATCACAAAGAAGCATATCAGCAAGTACCAAATTTTAGTCAGGTGAACTCGACTTCTACCAAGCCCCAATGTATAAAAGAGATATTTGTAGAAGTTTGTCATTAACTTATGAACTTAACATAATCATATAACATCATAACTTTATAGAATTAATAAAATCATAAAATTTTATAAAAATTAACCAGGGTCATTTTAATGAACATCTTTTTTTTAAATAAAAAGTAGGAAAGAGCTTTTGTAAATAGTTAAAATCCAGTGAGGTTTGGGAAATGGGATTTATGAAAGCTCACATTCCACCGATTTTCCAAGTAATATGTTGCCTCTAATGAGCACATGTAGGCGGACTTACAATGTGAGCTCAGGAGCAAAGAAGGATGGGAACAGCATTACTGTAGGCTGGCTAAGTGATCACACATGCCACATCAAGTAATTCTTATGGCACTTTATGCGGCCAGTATACCAGCTTCTTGTCATTTCACAGATGAGAAAATGGAGGCTGAGAGACTAGAGGTAACCTGGTCCTACAAGGCATCCTCAAATCCCAGCGTCTCTGGTCGTGGCACCCATGTTGTCCACTGCTATTCTACATTCAGAAAGGTTTTGTGGTGTTTTGAAAAACACTCCAAAAGTGGACAGGCATTTCTTAGTTGGGGAGAGGTTTATGCAGTGGTACCAAGAGGTTGACCACAAGCAGAAAGATGTTCTGGGGAGGGCTGGGATAGCTGGGGCACTGGGAAGATGGAGTGAGCATGGGAGAAGAGTTGGTAGAAATCCTTAAGCATGAGGATGAAGAGTCTGCTTTTGCAATTGTTGTCTAGAAAGCAGCTGAAGATGCTTTGAATACAGTATTGATGGCATATTAAGGATACATACTTAGTAAGTTATTTTGATAATTTGCTTAACAAATTGTTGTTTTACATCACATAATGTAAATGCTGAAATTTTTTTCACATCAACCAAGGGAATAAATGAAAGACTCACTTATTCCTAAACACTGACACACCCCCCCAAAGGCCTGGGTTACTCTAAATTCATCTCCTCCTCTCTGTGTCCCCCTGCATATTGAGCTCCACACTTGCTCTTAGGCAGACAGAACATGCATTAACCTGAGGGCCTTTGGTCTTGCTCTCCCTGATGTGGTCTTCTCAATAAGAGCATCTCCCTCTGCCATTGCACCCTGTTCAATTTCTATTCCCTTAAAAATTTCACATTTCTGGATAAATTATCACCACCTAGTATTAAGTATTTGCTTCTTATTTTCCTCTTTCCTCCCCCTGAAATTTGATCTCCAGAAGGGACAGAATTTTGTCTGTTTGCTGTTGTATCCCCAGCATACTGGAGTGGATAAAGATTTAGGGATCTGATGTTAAGTGCCCTTTACAAGAAAAAGAATAGAAAAATTACAAAACAAAATAGAAGTGAAAGTAACATTTATTTATTTAGAATGCAAAAAATATTACAAAGTTTAAAATGCTAGTAAGTACAAGAAGCATTATAAAATCTGAAAGACCAAAGATTATTTTTACGGCTTGATTGCCTGACCCACCTCTGTACTTTTTTTCCTCCAGTTTTTGGTAACAGATTCTTCAGACTGCCTTCTTCAAAGTATAATAATTTTGTGATATAATCTGATATAATCTTCTATCGAGAGAATAAGAAAATAATTTTTTTCTCCAACATGGCTGATCAATATTTTAAGAAAAATTATTGATTAGAAAAGCCTTTGAATTTCAACATTATTCAAATTGCTTATAAGCTTTTAAATTGCTGTCAAAAACGAGAACCCCTATAAGGTTCTGTAGCACATGAACCATGACATTTCGAAGACTATTCCACAGACTAGCTTCTGGCTTTATACATTGCTAACCCAATTTTCCCCCCACCACATACAGCTCTGGGTGTCCCAGGATATGAACCTTGGGCCTTGACCTCCTTTCCCACACTAGTTGGTGAGTTTTCACAGTGGGCAGTACGAATACTCTGAAATCCATTTCTATACCAGGAGACTATAATAACACTAACAGAAATGGAAGCGACTGTAAATCGTATACATAGGTTCCAGTCAGCCTAGCCTAAGTGCACCATAATTCTACATCCTTTAGCTCAGTTCCAGAAATAATCATGGCCATTTGAACACTCCAGAACACGACAGAGGAAAGTTGGGATAGACATGGTTAAGACAGCAGGCATAACCATTTGCAGTTAAAACATTCTGGTTTTGCAAATTTATAAAACCCTTTGGCTATGTGAACAATTTGCTAGGGATCCATACAAGTGAGGAGCGCTGATTCCCAACCACTTTTAGCTTGATAGCAAATCTACCTCTTCTAGCATCTCATGGTCCTTGTAGATACAAAGTAGACACTCAAAAAATATTTGTTCGATGAATGAGTAAACAAAAGTTAACTCTTTGTGACTCTTCTATGCTACTGTTAAATCAAAGTGCCTTTCAAACTAAATCGGACCCATTAACCACAGGTTACATTTATCATATTAAAACTCTGCTAAATCTCTGATGTGATGTGGGATCTATTCTTAATACAAAATATGTCAAGAAGACTTATTAATTATAAGCACAGATATAATGACCCTTTCCTTTTTCTTTCTGTGGAGAATGTCACAATTCTTGCATAATTTTATAGCCCTGTCAAGTACGTTTCCTCAAGAGTATACCCTAACCAGCGCTATCACTTGGAATGTCTAACTGCTCAAAATCATGGATCCTTCAGTGTATATGTTATATTTGCCTTTCAGGAAGGACAAAGTCTACTCCGTGACCTCTATTTTTTTTATTTTTGTGACTCCCAGGGAGAGAGCTGTCTAATTTTTAAAAATGGCACTGCAGCTACAAGGAGCTGAAGACTGAAGGCCCATATTTTCCAGGATGGGGCCAAAATATAGATTTCTTTAAATTTTAATTCAGCTGCCTAAAGTGAAAACGGATAGTGCTAGAAAGGAAATTGGTGGGTCAGATAAGAACTCTTGTACTGAGCAGATTTGCCTGGGATTCCCAGCCTTCCTAACACTCCTTCATTCTCTTGCCCAATTCAGCAGAACCGTCTCACTGGTAATCACCAAAGTACCTATAAAACCAAATGATCTCTTGTAAAACCTTATTCTGAGTATTCATTTATGCACCATTGAAAAACCATGTGACACTCTCTGGATCTGGAATCTTTCCAAGAATGCTAGAATCAAAATCCTTCTTGCAAACACTGAATTTTTCCAATTGACATTCAGATTGGTATAGCTGAGAGAAAAGAGAAAGCTAGGAGGCATATAGTGATATATTAACAGCAAAGTTGTGGGCTTTCTGCTGGGCTTTCTTCCATAATCCTAATTCAGGAGAATGGAATCCTGTGATGCTGTGATGGAAAAAATAGGCCTTCATTGGACAAATCAACTGTGAATCAAACACAGACAGTATTTCCCACATTGACTTCATTGTATCTTTTTAAATATACTTTTTTAAAGATTTTATTTATCTATTTCAGAGAGAGAAAGTGGGGTGAGCAAGAGACAGGGAGAGCACGAGTGGGGTGGAGAGACAGACTGAGGAGAAGCATACTCCCCGCTGAGCAGGAAGCCCGATGCGGGGCTCCATCCCAGGACCCTAGGATCATGACCTGAGCCGAAGGCAGACGCCCAACTGACTGAGCCACAGGTGCCCTTAAATGTCTCACTTTTTATAAAAATTTCAAATTAATCTTAGGACCTAATTGGAACATACACAGTGGTTAGTATGGACAGACAGATATGCGTAGACAAAGCCATCTGTTTTGGACATGGGAGTGAAAGAAAGCATGCACACCCATTTTAGGGTAGATTTTTCTATTGGATGATATATGTGTGATTCGTTAAAAAAAAATGACACTTTGAGGTACCCTCTCAGAGAGCATGGTACCGGCCACACTGATTGATCGGGAGATTACAGTAAACTCTTTTAAAGTCTCTGGCAGATAATTTGCTGCTGTCCTGTTGTTTATTACAGCTCAAAGCAGGGAGAAATAAATCCATTTAAAAAGATTTTTTTAATGGATAAAAATTATGGGCTGCTTGTTAAAAATTCTTCACAACAAGTCAGTGTTATAAGCAGAGGAGGACAAGTCATGTTTTATCTAGAAAAACAGACATATTTCAGTTGGATTAGAAAAAGATAAAGATTTTTTTCTTAGTGTCATTCAGCTAGTATAATGAGGGTTATTGATTAAATTGTTAGAATCAATAAGGACCTAAAATTGGAGTAGAGGAGATGGTAAGGAGGGAGAAAAGGTTATGGTCTGTCAAGAAAGCTGACAATTAAATGCTTTGTAAAAAATTGATTTTTTTTAAGCATGAACTGTCAAGTTCTTTGTAAAAATTTCAGCAGTAACATTTAAAACCCCTTATTCCTCTTTTTCTTCATTCATCAGTATCAAAATGTGGGAGGCGTATTGGACTTCTGTAGCCCAAGTGCTTAACCAGGGATAGGTGAATTAGATATTCCTCACGTAGAAGCAATGGCATCATAGACCTTTCATTTGCAAGGAAAAACTGAGCAGCCCTAGATAAATGCACGTGTAGAAAAACACAAAACTACAGGGAGGTAAATGCAAAAACAGAAAAAAGACAATCAAAATGCCCATTAATTGAAAAGCAAAGTAAAACAAAATCTACTTATGTGAACTTTAGGCAAAACATATACAAGTTATGGGGTGCCTGGGTGGCTCAGTTGGTTGGGCGACTGCCTTTGGCTCAGGTCATGATCCTGGAGACCTGGGATCGAGCCCCACATCGGGCTCCCTGCTCTGCGGGAAGCCTGCTTCTCCCTCTCTCACTGCCCCTGCTTGTGTTCCCTCTCTAGCTGTGTTTCTTTCTGTCAAAATAAATTAAAAAAAAAAAAAAATACAAGTTATGACCTGTTTAGTGAAATGTATGTAAAAGGTACACCAAAAAAGCAGTTGAGAGACCAGCACCTGAAAATGCTAAGAAATAGACTCTAATAGCTGCCAAAGAGAAAAATGTGAAAGGACTTAAAGGAAATGCCTTGAAAGGGAAGGCAAAGGATGAAGAAGGCACATCAATCATTGAATTCAGGGACTGAATTCTGAATTTTTTCAGGGTTGCTCTGGACATCACATTCCTGTATTACTAATTAAAATCTCCTTTTAAAATATTTTACAGTCTTTTAGATTGGGTCCAAGAAACCACTTTTTAAAATACCATTTTTTAAAAGATTTTATTTATTTATTTATTTATTTATTTATTTATTTATTTATTTATTTATTTACCAGAGAGAGAGAGAGAGAGAGAGCACATGCGGGGAGGGGGGTGGTGGGGACACAGCAGGCAGAGGCAGAGGGAGATGCAGGCTCCCCCCTGAGCAAGGATCCTGACAAGGGACTTGATCCCATAACCCTGGGATCATGACCTGCACCAAAGGCAGATGCTTAACTGACTGAGCCACGAAGGCATTCCTTAGAATATCAATTCTGATCATAGTGAATGTTAATTTCATTATTTATTTTCCTAGGCTATTGGGCATAAATTGGTATAAATCTATTAACTATCATGCAGACATGTATGAAAAATATTAGGAAATCTCTTCTTTTAAATTATATGAAAGACCAGTAAAGAATAATATCTGATAATAGATTTTATTATAATTCTGTTTAACTATGTATATAAACTCATAAATGTAGTTAATTATGAGTTTATTAAATTTAAATAGTTAATTTAGGACCCCAATCATCTAGCTCTGTAATCTATTTTTTTTTAAGATTTATTTATTTATTTGACAGAGAGAGAGATCACAAGTAGGCAGAAAGGCAGGCAGAGACAGAGCAGAGGAAACAGGATCCCTGGGAGCAGAGAGCCTGATGGGGGTCTGGCTCCCAGGACCCTGGGATCATGACCTGAGCCTAAAGCAGAGGCTTTAACCCACTGAGCCACCCAGGCGCCCTGTAATCTATTTTTAAACAAGTGTTCTAGGGACGCCTGGATGGTTTGGTCAGTTGAGTGCCTGACTTAGATCAGGGTCCTGATCTCAGGATCATGATTTCAAGCCCTGCATTGGGTTCTACACAGGTTGTGGAGTCTACTTAAAAAACAAAACAAAAAAAAACCAGGTGTTCTATGTAGAAAAATCAATGCTTCATTGTCTAGCTGCTTCCATGTTGGCTGGCACTTTTTGATTTTGAAATTAGCGTAGGGAATGAAAAATAATTCTCCCTCTAACCTGGGTTCTTAGCTAAGACCCCTATAGTAAAAGACAGATCAATAAGAGAGTACATGGGACATACCCAAAGAAAAGTGAGTAACTCTCTAAGGAGGCAGAGTAGGGAGAGTATATTCTGCTTGTCTTCATTAGTAACCCAGGCTGTCTTGAAGTGCTTAGTGGAACCCGTGGCATTTGACTTTCTTCCGCTTTTGCACACAGGTGCACCCTGAGCGTGACACTGGAGCAGGCCATCATTCTGGCCCGGAGCCACGGGCTGCCTCCTCGCTACATCATGCAGGCCACTGATGTGATGCGGAAGCAGGTAAGTCCCACGCAGCGTGTAGGGACTGTTTTACAGGACCTGACTTTGAAGCCTCCTTTTAATCAAGATTTATCAGATTTCATCAAAATTGTCAGCATTTATCAGGTGTCTCACTGATGCTTAGATGTAAGGGACATATTTTCCAGGCTCGGGGGTCAGTGTGGACAAGAAACACTCTGGGGAGGAAGGCGGTACAGACACCTATATGGGGTTCTCCGAGAAATGTAGCCAAGCTGCAAAAATGGAGGTCTAAAGAGGTAACCTGAAGGAGGAAAGGGGTTGGACAGGTATATCAGACAGGTGTGGATTTGGGGTTTACGTAAAGGACAAGGTCAAGGGATGCATGTCATTTTGGAGATATTGGGGGTGATTTACTAAGGCTCTGGGAATACATTGAGGAAGGGGGTGGAGACAAGGAAGAGGGAATTGAGGACCCTGCTTGTTCCTGGAGCTCCCAGAGGGCGTGCCAAGCCATGCTAAGAAACGTGTGCATTATTCTGAAGATAAAACACATACCTCATATTTTCCTTCAGAGGATGAATAGCAATTTTAGGAATGTCTTTAGGTCTCTGAAGTATTTATAGTTGGGAATATACTCTTTTACCAAGAGAATGAACGTTTGACATAATACCCAATGGTATTTTAAACATGACAGTTTTGTTTTTAACTCTTAAAATTATTTTAAAAGATAAGAAAAATGCACTAACCTCCAATTTGTTGATTATTGGGAAAATATACCTAATCTAATAAAAAAGACACAACTTAGTAGAGACACAAAAGAAGTGGGAACAGATCAATTTTATATTTTCTTCTACTGCATTTTTTCAGGGTTACCACAGAAAATTGATTTAACAATTCTCTCTACTTGCTCACTTGGTTTGAATTGCCCAGTGATAGTGGGTGACTTAGCTTTTTTTTTTTAGATTTGCTTATTTATTTTCAAGAAAGAGAGAGCACATGCACACACAGAGAGACATGGGGGGGGGCAGAGGGAGAAGGAAAGAGAGAGTCTCAGACAAACTTCCCACTGAGCTAAAGCCCCGTTCAACTCAGCACTCGTCCCACAACCCTAAGATCAAGACTTGAGATGAAACCAAGAGATGCGTAACCAACTGTGCCACCGGCACCCCATGTGACTTAGTTTTTAAGATATAATTTTGTAGTTAAAAGTGCTTTATTTACTCAAGACTTAGTATATAACTGACACAAACAGACAACTCCCTGTGGGTTTGTTCCTTTGGTTA